>JAWNLJ010000415.1:0-130000 GCA_035042365.1 Drosophila dives | reverse complement strand
AATAAAAAATGAGATTTACCCTGAAATTAAGATATATATTTCGATATAATCCTCATCTTGGCTTTCGATAGATGTCGTTAAATTCAATAACAAATCTTACTCATAATCTGAAAAATTAAAACGGGACTTAATAAATTCATTAAAAATCCTTGGGGCCTACACACTCAATCAGTTAACAACTTACATAACAGATTATCTGGTTTGGATTTTTTTTTAATTAAAAAGAGTTCAAAAGAGACGCCATTGTCGCCGCTGTTTGTGGAATATATAAAGCCTGCGGTTAAATAGCCAAAATGGCGGTGCCAAAAACAGAAATTACAATCAACACACGCACAACAACACACACACACACAGCTACACAGACAGAGTCTGCTCCGTGCATGTTGGTTGGCCAGAACCCTGCCAATTGCCTGGTTTTTACCCTTTACCCTTTTGCCATTTTCGCTGTGTTCCCCGCTGACAACCCCTCATATCAACTGCCGCTGGCTGCTGTTTGCACAGTGTGTTTTGTCTTCCTTTTCCAGAACCTTTGGCAACATTCAGGCTCAAAGGGTTTAACGCATGCTATTCGGCGAGTGTCCTTGAAATACATCAAAGACAACAAAAACAGAAATTGTGTCGTCATTTTTGCTCTAACTGAAACACAAAGCCAACAATCGATATGTTTGTCATCAAAGGGCTTTGACCGAATTTAGCCAACTTTTCTTTTTCAACTAGATATTTAAACGGTTTTTGTTTTTTTATTATTTGCATGGCAATTTGTTGGCAAACATAGAAAATGCAAAAATCCTATCAAATTTCACTTACTTTCTTAAAGTAGCTCTTTAAATAGTTCTCTCTTACATAGAGTCTATATACTATTAAATCAATCAATCAATCGGATAAACCAGTGCAAATCCAAGTAGCCATTCATTAGAATGATTTCCAAGAATCCGGTTAATTTACCAGCAGTTGACTGTAATTTAATTCAGCTGGGAGCTGCCAACTTCCGGCATCAAAGTGTCAACATGGATATCCACTCAGTAGCCAGCAATGCGTTAAATTTACACAAACAGCTGATGCTTCCATCTACTGTCCTTGTATCCGTCAGAGTTCCACTTACTGTTGATGTCCTTGCAGGACTTACAAACGCCACTGGTTGACATAGTCCTTGTCTGAGTGAAGCTATGGAAAACTTATTCCGCTAACAAATTGAATAAATGTTACATTTGACACTTCAGTTTTTCCGGGACTAGAGAAAGTTCAACTTGCTGAAGGAATTAATAGCTAGAAAAACGCTTACAAATAAATGAGTTGAAATTTATTAGGATTTTTGTAATTTCCGTTCAATTTTTAAGCCCAGAATTTGCTGGAGCTGCATAATTGCCATTGACACTTGACAGCATTTCCAATCGATCAGTGTTAATTATTACCATCCATTTGTATTTCAATTTTCAAAATCAGTTGACAGCGATGAGCGGAAGTTAAATCCGTAATTGTGAAGCCGTAGAACCACATTTTGGAACAAATTTCCAGCTGTTGATGGCATTTAAGGCTCTGTGGTTGCTGCGGATGGTGCTGCTTATTTCGTTGTTGTTCGTTTTATTAATTAATTAATCAATCAGTGTGCGCAAAAAATACTCAATGGCTAATTGAAATTCACTTTAGTCCATTTGTGACGCCACAAATTGTACATCAACAGTGCCACCAGCACCACATTGAACGACTTGATGAGCTGCCTAACCAGAGCTCGACGCTGTGCACTGTAAATGAATAAGGATAAAATAAAGATAAATAAGTAATTTAACAGTTAGTTAACTTTATCCTCACCCACCTCATGCCCGACTGCTTCTCTCTTAAGACAATGCCGGCAGCAGCTGAGAGTCGCAATTGTTGGCTCACACTGCGATTGCTGGCCAAAAAGATAAAAGCGCTGAATGCACGGAACAATTTAAAAAGAGTTTTAAAAGTTTGCATAAAATGAAAAAAAAGTAAACCAACTTTTCTATGTTGAAAATGGCGTTTGAACAATGAGCAGTTTAAGCCACACAGCAAATTTCCCTTGAGATTTGTCTGCGTTTATTTTATTGCCAGATTCACTTGCCGACAAATACTCAAACATGTCTGAAATCTCATTTTTTATCACATTTGATGGTTCATTATTTATAGTTGAAAGTTAATTTATAATCTTTTGACTACAAATGGAAAGAGCAATTGCTTTTATAATTTAAGATTAGGGGGAAAAATGTTTAAAGACTAACTAAGTAAAGCTGAAATAAAATGCAGCGTACACAGACTTAATTTAAAAAATATGGCTTCTAACAAGTCTATAATGAATAAGCTGATATATATATCAGAATCCAAATAGAGACTCAAATCTATAAGTCAAAAATAAGTTTCCAAGCAACACTTTGTTAACTATTCATTTGTGTACTTTGTAGGAATTTGTTCAACTGAAAATCTTTTCTTAAAATTTTTAAGCTCCAGTAGCAGCAGAGAAAGAAAAGTATTTTATTATGAATTTCTGCTCCATTCGATCTAGGACCATTCAGTTAAAATATTATTGGCTTTTGCAGGAAATTGTGCACTGATTTTGTGGACAAAGTTTTGAAGAAAGTTTTCTGGTCATGGCAAATTGGACCGCATGCATTCAGTTATGAGTGGCATTTTAAACTTTAAAACTTTTGCATAATGTCAACCTTTATGCCGCTATCCCCCTTCCACCCGATTACGACCCTCCCCTCGCTGTGTCCATGCCCATTTACACTGCGACGGTTTACAAATCTCTTTGGCGTAGTCCATAAATCTTCTAGCTTCGTGCCACATGAAAAATTACTATACGAACTGAGAAACAAACGAACCAGAAGTGCCAGATAGCCCCAAAGTACGCAACAATAAATACGCTTCTAAATATAAAATTCAAAATTATTTACATAAATGTAGTTCCAAAAGTTACTGTATATATTACGAAAACTGTTTGATATCTCAACTGAACAGATCAGCATAAAATCATTATTTAAATCGATTATTTCTGAACCGACTGGTTACAATTTGAGAGCAACAATAAGCTTAGGAATCTCAGAGACTTATTTAAATATTTATAATAAAAATTACAAATATTACTAATAAAATTTCTTGTGTTACATCAGTTATCACTGAAGTATAATAACTTCAGTTAGGGTATGGAAAAGATGTAGATTACGCTTGGGCAAGCCGCCAAGGCGACGATGGCGACTTTGTGGCCAGTAATTTTGCTCCGCATGTAGCATATAAATTCCCTCCCTGCCGCTCCCTCACACTCTAAAATGCAAACGAATTTGGGAAACTGCAAATGGCTAAGTGAAATTTAATTCGCTTGCTGCACAGTGGCCAATTCATTAATTTTGATTTGTGCTTTTCTTCTTTTTTTGGTTATATATTTATTTAAGCCGGTGACAATGACAAGCGGAAATGGACACAGAGTGCGTTAATCTTGAGATTATGTCTCGCGCAGGTTGCAGACGAGTCCCTCGTGAGCCGCCAGTGTTAAAGCGCTGCTAGATAAAGGTTGTCTGTGGATGCAAGGAAATGCAGGAGATATATGAGGAATATATATATGCGTATATATTTAGTAGTGATATAGGAACAGGGACACTCACCCAGGCTCATAGCTGGAAGCCACGCCAGCCACTTCCACAATCAGTTGCTGCGGTCGATCGATGAAGTCCGTCAGATTTACCAACTGTTCCTGGCCACTCACATTGATAACCACAACAAGTGTGTCGTAGTCCTTGAGAGTACTAAATACCCCAAAAAAAAAAAAGATAATTCTTTAGTATGTGATTTATTTTTGGGGTTTACATTTTACATACCGCTTGAGGGCAAACACTGCCCGTGATAAGGGTTCAATGGTGAATTTCCCACGCCTTAAAATCGGCAACTTTCGCAATTCAATCAGAGATCTGTAAACCTTGTAATGACTCTTGTCAGCCACCTGCTGTGCTTCCAGATTCAGTTCCGGATAGTTTGGATGCACGGGCAGCCAGGTCTTAGCAGCGTCTGAGAAACCTAAGGGAGAAAATATTTATTTAAAAATAAATAAAGTTAGATAATACATATTTTATACATGAATAAATCAAAAATGTTTGTATACAGTTTATCACATCAGAATCTTTTTACAACAAAGTTATTTTAAATTAAAAAAGTTAAACCCTTTCAAAAATTGTTTGTTTGCCAGGCAATTTTAAGTTGTGTAAAAGTTACCAAAAAATAATATTTTATATATATATATATATATATATAATATTTATTAAACTGCAACTTGCCTGCATTGGTTGCGTTGCTCCATTGAAAGGGTGTTCGCACCGGATCCCTGGAGACCTTCTTAAACTTCAGTTCACCAGCATTGCGTGCTGGCGGATCAACTGTGTCCTTCCAGCTGATGTCGCGATAATCCTCCATGCCCAGCTCCTCGCCCTGTTAGGACAATATAATCCACGATTTAGAAGCAACACACTTTTAGGATAAAGACACACTCACATTGTAGGTGACCGCAACGCCGGGTAGCGTCAACAGCAACATGTTCATTGCATCGACGCTGGCTGGGCCGAAGCGGGAGGCGACACGGGGATTGTCATGGTTGCCCATGACCCAATTGGCAGAGTGCCCGCGTGGCATATAGATCAGCCATTTCTCAACATTGTAGACAAAGTCACGGGCATCCGATTCCCCATTCACATCCGTGACAAAGTGAAAGTTGAAGGGCAAATGGGAGCCCATCACACCGTTTGCATCCTCGTAGTAATTCATGAGCTCAGCTAGTCCGGCATACGCCTCAGTCATCATTATGCGAGCGTTATCCTCCGGATGCTTGGCAGTGTAGTCGTCCAGCAGCGTACGCCAGTGCTGCACCATGGTAAGCACCTCGGGCAAATCCTTGGTGTAGATGTGCTTGGTGTAATCGTACGACAATGGATCAGTTGACTGGCCACTAAGTGGCTCATCGGGTAGGGTTTCATTCTCGAACAAATGATTGACTGCATCAATGCGAAAGCCAGCGACGCCTTTGTTCAGCCAGAAGAGCAGAACATCATCCATTGCCTGCACCACGACGGGATTACGAAAGTTCAGATCCGGCTGCTCCTTGGTGAACTGATGCAGATAGTATTGCTGGCGTTGCTCGTTCCACTCCCAGGCAGAGCCATAGAATACCGATTGCCAATTGTTGGGTGGCTGGCGAACACCCTGCTCATCCAACTGCCCATCTGCCCACACATAGTAATCCTCAAAGCCTGGGGTACGAGCAGCTGACTTCTTAAACCATTCGTGCTGATTGGAGCTGTGATTGGGCACAAAGTCCAGAATGATTTTGATGCCCAGTCGCGAGGCTGTGTGCACCAGTTCCTCAAAGTCAGACATGCTGCCATATTCCGGTTGTATGGACTTAAAGTCGGATATATCGTAGCCAAAGTCCACCATTGGTGATTGAAAAATGGGACTTAGCCAGGTGGCCGTAATGCCCGTTTCGGCCAGATAGGGCAGCTTCGAGATAATGCCCTGCAAATCACCAATGCCATCGCCATTGCTATCCTTAAAGGATCTGGGATAGATCTGATAGAAGACAGCATGCTGCCACCAGTCAATAAAGTCATCCGTTTCAGTTTTTACCAGGCTGGCCATGCTCGGACTGGGCAGCAGTAGGCTGCAAAGTAGTAGTAGAAGTAGTTGGATTGCTCCGATTATCTGATATCCTGGCCACATGCTGTCAGAGATTTGATGCCTTGGCAGCAACTACAGCTGCAACTCGGTTTCAGTTCTGTTATAACGAGTGGATTACAAATAGCCAGCGTTGCCGTCATTATAATTTTCACATCATTAACTCTTAATTTCGCAACGCAGATTACTGATAATTCAAATTGGTGACGAATGACAGATTCTGATTAAAACATTTCCGTTCTCACAAATCCAATGTGGGCAACGCGAACAAATTTATTTAATAGCTTTAAATTAATTTAATTTTTACAAAACAAACGTATTAAATTTTTGTGTCATTGCAGAAGGCATTATAGTTGTGTTATTAAATAAATAATACAATGATAAATATCAATATATCAATATTAATATTATTTCAATATATTCTGGCTTAAATCGTAACCTGTTTCTCAGCTTTAAAGCTTGTTAAGTCGACACCAGAATGAGTCCGGATTGCAAGGGTCTTCTGCAATCATAACTACTTTTTTTATTACTCTTTTTCTTCTTTCCTTATATACATCATTCTATCTCTTACAATATTTTACATTAAAAAGAGAGCGTGAATTCGTAGATTGCCTGAGCTATAAATCCTCCTATCATCTCTGCACTCTTTATTTGATTCTTGCTCGTCTGTTTATAAGCAGCTTTCGTTCTCTTAGCTCATTTTGCTTTAAAAATAAATCGTAGAAGCTATTCAAATGCCTGAGCTTTTCATCTTTCTATACTATCGCTCTTTCTTTCAGTCGACATTAATTATTTGTGTTATGCATCTCATTACCTACCTCAAATTCTCCTCGCAAGTAAACAAGAGAGAAAGGAAAAAAAAAACAAAACAAACACACTACAGCCCCAATGTCACACAAACAAACACGTCACGTCAGCCACAGCTGTTGTGATCAACTAAAAACTGAGAGAGCAGCGTTCAAGCAATAAGTTTGCCAAATAATATCTGCAAACTTACGATCCACTTAGAGTCCACAGTCGTGCTCACAGCATCCACACGCGTACACCAAGCAAGCCGGCGAATATTTATATTCATGCAATTTCGAAGAGCTCCGAATTAAGCTTAACTTTAATTTAATTTCGACTGCCAGCAGCGTTAGCTGTTACAAAATATATTTATGGGTAAAAGCGAGCAACAAAAGCACGTTCAGACAGAAAGGGGTAACAACAAATGCTTGCACATTAATTAAAACGTCCGAACCTCTGTTAAATGTAACAAAAATTTCCCATTACAACCAAATTGAAATTAAATTGGAAGTTCAACTATTCAAACTTATGAACTATGCCCGAGTTGAATTTGATAAACGATTGTTTAAATAAAATCCATTCATATATAAATAATGATAACTCTTTACAAATAAATAACTTATGACCCTCAAATCTAAACAAAAAAAGTTCTTTTTAAAGAAAATTACAATATTTATTTGCTGCTATTTCTGTATATTACCAAAATATATTTAAACATTTTTCATAAGTATTGCCATTTTTGGATTCAGTGATTTACTTGCGGGCCTTTAGCTGTATGACTAATCCTTCATAAGGTGACAATTTGACCTCGGTGGACTTCAGACGCTCACCCATCCTGTACTGCGAGAAAATGCTGCCAATCAAAATGGTTAGATGATTGGGCATATCGATGAAATCACTAACATCCACTTGCTGATTGCGATTGCTCACATTTACGATGGTCATCACGGTGGGTTGACCCTTCAGTTCACTGTGAATAACGACAGAATGATTGAATATGCTAGGTTTCAATTTAAAAATCATTGATCTCTCACCGCTTAAAGGCAAACACTCGAGGATTAAAAGCCTGAGCGGTAAATGTGCCATTCTGAAGGACTCGCGATTGCCTCAACTTGAGCAGCGATTGATAGACTTTATAGTGGCTACGAACGGCCTCCTGCTGGGCATGAAGATTAAGCTCCGGATAGTTTGGATGTACTGGCAACCAGGTGCGAGAGGCCGTAGAGAAACCAGCATTCTCCTCATCATTCCACTGCATCGGAGTACGTTCGGGATCGCGGGAAATCAATTTGTAGTTAGCACCAGCTTTGCAGGCGGGCCAATCCCTTGTATCCTCAAAGCTAATGTCACGATAATCCTGCATGCCCAGCTCCTCGCCCTGCACAAGCAATTAAATAGAAACTTGATGCACAGTTCGAAATTAAAGTTCACTTACATAATAGGTAACTCCAATGCCTGGCAATGTCATCGTTATCATATTCATGGCATCCACTCTCTTTAAACCGTATCGGGAGGCCACTCGTGGATTGTCATGATTGCCCAGCACCCAGTTGGCAGAGTGTCCCGCCGGCATATAAATCAACCATCTCTGAATGTAGAAGACAAAGTCCTGAGCGGAAGACTGTGCATTCAGCTCAGTAATGAAGTCAAAGTTGAACGGAAAATTGGCGCCTTGTACACCGTTTGCATCTTCATAGAAGTCCATTAACTGGGGAATATCAGCATATGCCTCGGTCATCATGATCCTTGCTGGTCCCGGATTCTTAGCCGAATAGTCGTCCAGCAGCCGGCGCCAACGTTGTATGAGTTCATAGTTTTCCGGCTGATTTCGTGTGTAAATATGTTTCAAAAAATCAACGGCATTTTCATCATTTGTGGTGCCACTTAATGGCTCATCCCTAAGCTGCTCATCCTCATATAGCGGAATATGCGGAATCGACGCGAAAACCGACAACACCTTTCCTCAACCAGTACAGTAGAATTTCGTCCATGGCATTCTGCACGTCAGGATTGCGATAATTGAGATCAGGCTGTTCCTTGGTAAATTGATGCAAATAGTACTGATTTCTGTCACTGTGCCACTCCCACGCGGAGCCAGAGAACACAGACACCCAGTTGTTTGGTGGTTTTCGATTTCCTTCATTATCCAATATACCATCCGACCACACATAGAATTCCTCGTAGCCCATCTCACGCTTAGCGGATTTTTCAAACCATACATGTTTGTCGGAGCTGTGATTGGGCACAAAGTCCAAGATGACTTTGATGCCCAGGCGATTGGCCTTATCAATCATCGCTTCAAAGTCCGATAGTGTACCATAAACCTTTTGTATGTCCCTGTAATCGGATATATCGTAGCCAAAATCCTTCATGGGTGACGTGTAAATGGGACTTAGCCAAATGGACGTAATGCCTGTGTCCACAAAGTATTCCAGCCTGGAGGTAATGCCATTAAGATCACCAACTCCATCGCCATCGCTATCTTGGAACGATCTGGGATAGATCTGATAGAAGACCTCATGGCGCCACCAGTTTTCATTATCCTCCTGCTGATGATGGTCCTTATGTGCAAATCCGAATGAAAGGAGCCAAAATAGACACACAGCTAAGCTCCACTTGAGAGTCATCTCGTTGAAGTACTAACTGCTTTTTATGATTCCATATCGATTTTAGCGTCTTTTTATAGCCTTCTTACTGCCATTTTGTTTACGTACTTTCGATTAGATTCAATATTTATTCAGATGGTTCAAACAATTATTTAATTGTAAGTTAATAAATATAACCTTTATTTAATTGGCTTATACAATTTAGCTCAATGGCAAATCATTCAAAGTTGACCATTTGATTAAACAGCATAAAATGTATTAAATACATATTGATATTGAGCGGGTGTGTGTGTGTGTGTGTGTGGGGGGGGGGGGGTTAAACAGCATTCTACTTGGGACTGGGCCAACAACTGAGTTGAATATTAATAGTTAAATTCTGGAACACAAACACAGCGCACAGGAAGTAAACAAGTTCCGCTGAAAGTTCATAATTACATTTCTGATGGGATTCAGACATGCACCACGTTGCAAGCAGTGTTATTTGCCCACAATTTTGCTTACCTTGCACACAGTTAAGGGCTAGTTAATCTATTATTCCGCTATAGTTCTGCTTATATATGAAATCTAACTGCAATATATATAAATTACACACTCGACTACAGAAACTAATTTAAGATTTTGTCTATCAAAATTTAAGATAAAAAATTCTTTTTTGTATAAATTTATTTTAATGGAAATATTTACTTTACGAAAAGCATGGTAAAATATGTCTATAAGAAATTCTTACTTAGAATGGATACTTAATTTTAAAGAGTCAATATTGTATGCCACATAAGGCAACAGTGTGTCAAATTCCACTGCACCACACGAAGGGGCACAAACCCTTGCACCACAAGCATTAATCTGTGCTGTGGTTTTTCCATTAAACTTTTAACAAAATAATATGAAACTGGCCAAAGGCTTACCATTAAAACAGTTATGTTTTTTTGGCTTAGAAAATGTGTAATAATGTCTGTAAAAATAACCTGTAATTTATGCGATTTTCTATGTGGGGTTTTGTCTGTTGGCCGCAACTTCTTCCGCACATTTCGAGGCACTTAGCACGTTGCTCTTTCATTCGCTTGCAACCACAAGCTTCCGCTTCGTGACCATGCACCAAATTGATAGTCGCATGTAGCACCCTTGCAGGTGAGAGGGATGAGCAAGGCAGGGTACGTGCCCCTCGGGTAATACTCTTACATGTTGCATGTACAACAATTGGATAGCTAATTAAAACAATTTCAAAAATATTGTTACACAGCTGGTGTTATTTGCATCTTCTACAACGTACTGAGAAATTATGGCATAATATATTTAGTATAAGGTGCTTGCAACATGAGTATGGGTTGCTGCCAGCTCCTGTCAGCCAAAGGGTTCACCGCATAAAATTTCTCAACATTTTTGCGCAAATATGTGCAAAGGACTTCATGTGAAATTTTCGACAAAGTTAGCAAGCCAACTCGGCATCATTTTCAAGATTTTCCATAGCAATTTATTAAATTCCGCTGAAAGATGTGAAATGAAAAGGGTTTGGCATTTGATTGGAGATCGGAAATTTGAGGAAGGCTTCTCGATTCAAGTGTTTGCCACGTGTGTCTGCGGTTCTAAATTGATTATATTGAAATTCCCTTCGATTAGACAACTTATAAAAATCAGCTTAAGTTTAAATTGCGGCCAAAAGCAGAGAAAAAATTTATCAATTCTTTTCGGGCGCATCTTTAAAACGTGTTAATCCGCCCAGTCTGTCTGTCCATCCATCCGTTCCTTCCTGTCCCTGAGTCCCTTCGTCTGTCATCCTGTCATGACATGGCAAAGGCTGAGGCTTACCTTTCATTTTCATGTCGCACACTGATTGAATTGCGTCGGAAACGCCAAAAAGCGTTGTTGCCTTTTGGGGTCGGTCCCTCGCCTAAGGTATTTATCAATTTTTATTTTTTATTTTTCTTGGTAGGTCCCAACAGGAGCAGCAACAGCAGCCACCACAGCTACAGCCACATGAATAAATATCAGCCTAGGAGTACATATTTTAATATGTAAATATTTAATAATATCAAAGCAAAACGAGTTTAGAATATTAGAAAACAGCTAACACTAAACAACGAATAGGAAAAATAAAAAAAAAAAAATTTGACTGATTAACTCGTGTCACAAATTAAATGAAACATCTTATTGGGTCTACAATTGTATATCCTATCAAAGTAGTATTTTTCTATTGATAAATAAATCTATCCTACCTTAATTAAGAAATATTCACGTTTTTCGCTTATAATTTTTTAAATTTTTAAAACTGTCATATCTTCGTTAATAATGGAGATATTGATGTTTTTCGCTTTTTTTTTATTTTTAATTTACAAATTTTGGATGACTTCCAGCTCCAAGAACCAGGCGAACAGAAATCAGCTGGTGGTTTCCAAATATTACTAAAATAAACGTAGCATACTTTTACTGCATGCCAAAATCATTTTTTCGGCACCTAAAAGTATGCAATGAAAAATTTGGATCTTAAAATAACCTGCAATAAAAAGAAGGCAATGTATTTTAGTATTTGCTGAATTTTGGCCCTAAAAGTATGCTTTACTTTATTTTGGCACATAAACAGCAACTTGCTGCTGATTTCTGTTCGCCTGGTACTTGGGGCTGGAAATCAACCAAAATTTCGAATTTTTTAAATTTTTAAAACTGACATATTTTCGTTAAAATTACGTACAATAAAAGTATGCAATGCATTTTAGTATTTTCTGAAATTTGGCCGTGAAAGTAAGGTTTGCATTTTTTTGCCACATATACAGAAACATGCTGCGCTGATTTCTGTTTATTGGTATTCCAACCACAACTGCATAAGAATAGAAAAAATATATTGAGAAGGGCAGCTTATAATATCTATAAAGGTCAAATGTTATCGAAGTGCTTAAAATATTTAGCACCATTTAATTGAACATTTTATGTGTGTTCTAAAATTGGCATCACAAATTATTTATTTCAAAAGCAATCTTTTTTTTTGCCAATTGCTCGAGGCCAGTCGCTTTTTTTCGTGTATGCATCTAGCAAAATTCACAAATTTTGGATGACTTCCAGCTCCAAGAACCAGGCGAACAGAAATCAGCTGGTGGTTTCTAAATATTACTAAAATAAACGTAGCATACTTTTACTGCATGCCAAAATCATTTTTTCGGCACCTAAAAGTATGCAATGAAAAATTTGGATCTTAAAATTACCTGCAATAAAAGTATGCAATGCATTTTAGTATTTGCTGAACTTTGGCCCTGAAAGTATGCTTTACTTTTATTTTGGCACATAAACAGCAACTTGCTGCTGATTTCTGTTCGCCTGGTACTTGGGGCTGGAAATCAACCAAAATTTCGCATTTTTTTATAAATATATATTTTTTTTTTTTCATTTTTTTATAATAATGGAGATATTGATGGTTTTTGCTTTTTTTTTATTTTTAAAACTGTTTTTTTTTTCATTTATTTATAATAATGGAGATATTGATGTTTTTCTAAAAATAAGAATTTCCAACTTTTATTCTCCATATCTGCGTATGTTTGCCCTCATTTTGTTAACCATTGGAAACCCTAAAGCGCTGACAAATTGGTTCCGTGCAATTCAGAACAAACGATGGATTCGTGATTTTGATTGCTATTTGCGTTGCCATTTGATGTCGTGAATACGTTTACGCTTATCAAATACTTGTTATCAAAATCGATTACAACAACAATCATCATTCAGCCAGCTTTGTTGTCACTCGTAGAGATTGTCTACTTTTGTCAGGGCTTTCCATGCATATTAAATATGCATTGAAAGGCGGCATTCAAAGTACCTAATTATTAGTTGAGTAAGTTTAAGCTTCATATTTCATCGAGATTTGAATATACTGAGAAATAGCAAAATATCTATATTTGTAGTTTGTGAATAATTTAATCTTTTGATGCTTTTGTTAATACAGATATAAATCGAAAGCTTTAGATTTTAGCTGGGCTCCAAAAAGTATGCTTGAATTATTACTTTCAGTTAAAATGCGAAAGATAAGATAGAAAGCTGAAATGCAGCATAAGGAACAAAAAGAAAACCTTTATCTTCAACTAGCCGAAGGTTGAATACCATTTGAAAAACAAAAATTATAAAATACCATCTACAAATGTAAAATAGTATGAAAATTCTTGATTAAGAGCTCCAACCCTGGGCTTCTTCTGTAAGTCATCCTGATGAAGAGAGCGCAGTTTCATTTGAAAATCGTAGTCATTGGATTAGTTTACTGCCTAAAGGACAACAAATGGATTAGAAATTAAGTCAGGTAGCTCATTTTGGCTTAGGCTGCGCAGTGATCACAAATGCGTCAGCACAAACCGTTTATATATGTGGTTCTGATAGTATTTGCCAATTAGTTTTCATACCCAGAACTTCCCAGAAGCCAACCACATTTTTTTCTACTATTATTCAGCTATGGTAAGCAAAAGATAAAAGCTCGTGTCATCGTCAAATTCAACATAATATTATCTTTTTAATAACATTCCATTCATGCAACACAACTGACAGGTTGCTGTCATAAAACAAACGGTAGCTCCTCACTCAAATGTACTCCCGTTGTGTTTGCATATGTGTTGGTTGCTGAAAATGTTGCACCGTGGCATTTATACTTTAAGCAATTGAACATGTTTGCAGCACTTACTGAGATTCCGTCAGCAAAAGCGTGGAACAGTTCATAAATCAGTAAATCCGTAACTCAAAATGGGAAGCGACTTCAATTAATTATGTACAATTTGATTGATGTGCGTGAGGTGAATATTTAAATGATGTCAGCAACGGTTGCCTCCATCAATGGTATCAAAATAAAACGAACTGAGGCCGACTTGATGACGTTTTCTTTCAGTTTTAATTGGCAATTAATTGCACTATTTGCATACTATGATATATACAAGACTTGTATATATATATATATTTGTATATATGTATACTTGCTACAGACATATTGTGTGTTTCCCATTGTAATTGAAATTGTTTCTCATTCATCAACCATACATATCGATAGTAAACAATACGTACGAAATGTATCAAATAAATTGCTATAGTCTCTAAATAATTTTTCAGGCTGTTAGCGCATAATAAGTGCTTAACTAAATTTTTTAAGATATTAACATATATTAATAATATATTTACATATATAAATGAATTTGTATCCATTATACAAATCATTTTTTTCTTTAAGAGCTTGAATCATAAGTTAAATATCTATTTCAATGAAAGTGTAAAGTGTAAAAAATCAAAAAGTTAACTTGACCACATTTATTATAATTGATGAAGATTCATATTACAAAAATCACAAATAAAACAGAATTATATTATCATTATTGGCAATAACAATGGACGCTCTGTTTTGCCAACGTCTCTTTAGCATGGACCCATATTCCGAATGTTGAGCGCTCGTCCCAGTTTCTTGTAATCCCGCTGAGTACACTCGAATTCACAGCGATTTACATAGGTAACACCATTGGAGCCGCACACCTGTCCCTTCTCCCTGAGATTGCAGGGACAAAAGCTGGCCTCGGTTTGACCTAACCAAATGGCAGCCAGCACAAAGACGACCAAAGCAAACAAATTCAAAGACTTCATCTTCACTTCAGCTAATTAAAGCGACGACAGCAAACTGAATGATCTATATATATATATATAGAAATATGTATGTATTTTTGCAGTATTATCAGCAAGATGCTCTGAGATTCGTTGAGATGCGCTGCAACGTTGCCCGACAAGCAATGAATTTGCACTGAGCTTCAAAACGTAAAGCTTGAAGTGTTTGCTTCAAAAATTGTAAGGTGTTTTTGAGGGAGGGAGGGGGCTTGCGGTTGGGTGTATGTAGGTACATAATAACTATCTGTGTATGCGTCAGTTTTGCTAATTAGTCAACAAATCGCTGACTATTGCGCGTCGTGTTATTGTCCGCGAGTGTTTTGAGTTGAAAACAAAAACAACTGTTTTACGCTCTTCACCTCTTAGCTTACGCTTATATTACGCTCATCTTTCTTTGCTTTGCATTGTTTTTCTCATTTGCTCTGTTAGAAATTTGCATTGCTTGGCAATTTCGAAGGCTGTCCATTGACAGCCTGTCCTTAGCAGCTGCATCAGCAGACCCAAACATCATAAATGCTGTGCCAATTTTGCAACTAAGTTGGAAAAGTTATCGTGCGCTTAGTCTAATTTCCCCAGTGGCTTAAAGTTCTGCAAAATTACTGAATTACTTGGAAGTACTTAATTAGACTGCGAAAAGAGTATGCCAATTGACTTAAACCAACAGCGAGCTATAAATATATATATATATATATATATATATATATATTTCTATATGTATATATTTGTGGTGGCATTTCATTTATTGAAATTGAAATAGAAATGGAAAAGGAAATGAAAATTAAAATGAATGCAAAAGACAAACGCTATTATTTTAGGCCAATTACGTTTGCCACCAGCCGGATTATCAAGGGCTCAGAACCGTCGAAACACCCAGCACGAAAAGGTGGCCAAGCTGATAAGAAGAGAGACAGAGTCACACAGACAATGAGAGAGGCAGACAGTCAGAGAGGCAACGAGTGTTGCTTGATAATAGAGATGAGCACGTGATTTGTTTTTACTGCGCACGAAAATCATATAAATCATCAATTCATGCAATTTTTCAGCTTATTTCAAGGGCATTATAAAGGCATTGTGCATTTTTAGGTCGAATAGATTTATATTATTATTATTTATTGATTGTGGACAACCAATACAATATTATAAACAGACCAGTATTTTAATAAGCATTTTCAAATACTCAGACAAAAAGTAATACCAATACATTCAGTAATCTAAATAGAAATAAAAACACCACAACTACCAAACACTTGCGATAAGATAGGAACTCGTGTGGAAAATCGAACTATACTAGCCCAAGCAAAGCAGAGAAACCCGTCAGTATCAATATTGAGCTGCTTGTGGATTAACCCATAAAATATACAACGAATACAATGAAATTACTTGGATTGATTTTGGCTATGTGCCTGCTGCTGGCGGTACTTGTGAGCGGCCAGAATGATGAGGGGAAAAGAAGGATGTGCCCCTGCCCACGCAACTTTGATCCGGTCTGTGCCAGCGATCTGAACACTTATCCAAATCGCTGCACGTATGATTGTGCGCGTCGTGACATGGAGCGTTCTGGTCGCAGCTTGGACGTATTAAGATCGGGAAGTTGTTAAACCGATATCAACAATGTCTACAATATTTATGGTGTAGTTATTCTGAAGATAAATAAATAAAAACGAACAAAAAATCATATAAAATTTCGTTGAAATCTTAATAGGTTTACATATATATGATTGAGTATCTCTAATATTATTGCTTATCAAGCAAAAGCATTCAACTGATAAGGACAAGAGAATGGGGAAAAATGACTCGTTTTTGTGCATTGATTCAAGTTACAAATTCATTACAAGTGACCATATCTAAATACGCAGTCGGAATATCAATGCGATGTAGTAAAATCAGCCAATAAATTACCAAATATTTGGTGATATCTGAATAGGATATCTTACACTATAAAAAGAAATAAACAAATAAGGTGGATTCGAAGTCGGCGGAAGCTTAAAGAAAGTGCTTCTGTATATTCCGCAATAATTCAGTATGTGCCAGCATTTGAAAGACCTATCCAAGTTGCAGAGTTCTAGGGACATTTCGTTCATGACAAAAAAGAGTGTATTTTTTAACCGATATATACAACATTTATGGTGTAGATTCTGAAAAAAAATACATAAAAAAAAAAACAAAAAGATATACGACACATTTTATTGAAATATCAATGGTTATTCATATATATAAATGAGTAATATTATTGCTTATCAAAAAAAGCAAGCAGATGATAAAGACTGTCTTTATCTGGTCATAAATAGCTATAAATCAGATGGCACAACACTCAATGCTGAGGGTTTGCTAAAGTAATATTCAGACTTTACTTAACAAAATATATAGATCATGGTTTAATTATAGCAATCAAATTATAAATAAAGAAACGGCATTAAGTAATCCCCAACGAATCACTGATATAAAAAAGAGACTTACTAAAACTTAAAGATTACTTTTAAAAATTAAATAAAAACAATTGTAAATTAAATACAAAATTTACGAAAAAAATACACAGATTTGTGATATTTTTAGGCAAAACAATTGTGTAAACAAAGCTTAATCTTCTATTAGTAGTTGGTCAAAAATTTTCAATTATAACTGGGACCGGTTGAGCTGGTTGTCTTCCAATTGCGATTTAAGAAAATTGTGCAATTAATATGCTGTATACCTAATTTTTTAAAATTTCTACTCTATGGACTCGCTATCTATCTGAGTGGTTTCAATCTCTGCACTCGCCCCGCAGAGGTCTAAGCAGTTGATTAAAGATTATATAAAATTTTGCCTGAAAACACACCTTTAAAACAGTAACAGGCAATAAGCGTACATTTTTAAATACTTGTAATAATATTTATTTTACAATCCTTACATTATATTAAACATATCTGCAACGCCCGAAGTGAACTATGCAGAGGTTATAATCTTTCCTTGCCTCACACTTCAGATAACACCCGTTGGTATAGGTTTTGTTATCACTGCCACAAACTTGATGTATAAGGTGGAAACACCTACATACGTAGTTCTCCTCCTCGGAAGAGGGGAATACAAATAAGGCCAAAAGGCAAATGGCAAATAGTACCAGAAATCGCATTGTGAATAGAACTGCACAAATAGTTAAAACAGACTGAAACTTCAAATATTCTGTGGTTATTTTTATATGCAACTTGAAAATAGCAAAGAGCTTATTAAATCAACTATGTGAATCTGTGTAACAAATCGAATCGCCATCACTAATTAATTTAAAATAAAAATGCCGATTCTAAAAAAATGAAATATCTAAAACCAAAAGTTAATAAAACTGATGTTGGTGCTGTGAGCGGACAGAAGGATTCGAAGTCGAAGGCACCTAATGGGAAATGCAACTGTATTCTTCAAAACTTTCCAAATTACTGCATAATAATAGCTATAAATCAAAATTGTGATATTGATTTGTCATTGACCTTTTTGCTAAATAACTGTCTGATTATTTTACACAGTTTACTGTCAACAAAACAAATTACGCATCGTATAAATGTTTTAAAATCATGTGTAAAAAACACAAATTGCGTTTTAAAAAATTGTGCAATTAAATGCAGCCGCTTAAAAGGCGAAAGGATCTATTGATCCTTTCGGATATATGAAAATAGCAGAGTCTTGCCAGGCTCTGCTTTCTTTCTGTAAATCCTGGAATGGATTCCCAATATGACCGGCTGTCTTTAAGCTGCTCGCTTTCATTGTACCCAACCAATCTTGTTTCTGTCTGGTCAGCGTCTGCAGCTCCTCTAATGACTCCTTGTCCTCAAGACGTGCACGTTTGGCTTGCTGCAGTCCTAACTGCGACTGCTTCTTCTTGGTGCGTAACTCCCAACGTTTGGACATAAATTGAGGAATCAACCATATATTGTTCGTTATCCAGTTTATGTTGCAGTTCCACCAGCTGCTCGGCGATGGCGCTGTACATCAGCTCGCTCAGCTCGTCTTTGATCTCCTCGCTCTGAGCCTGCACTGCTATAACATAACTGAATGATTTGTGTCTTGCCAGGCGTTTCCACATTTAGTCGCTCCAGCTGCTCCTTGCTTTCATCAAACTGCGATGCAGCCTTTGGTTCAATGCCTCTTCGGCAATACGATTCACACGATCAGGAACCTCCATAGAGCTGAGTCTGCCTTCCAATTCATATTTTTTTTTTGGATATATGAAAATAGCTGAGTCCCGCTGCGTCTCATATTCATATCTATACCTACCTTTTTACAAAATTTATACTCTATGGACTCGCTATCTATCTGAGTGGTTTCAATTTCTGCACTCACCCAGCCCAGGTCTAAGCAGTTGATTAGATCTCATATAAATATTCCTAGCAAACACACCTTCAAAACATTAACAGGCAATAAGTGTCCAATTTTGATTACTTGTGATAATATTTATTTTACAATCTTTTTAACATCTTAGCAAGGCCCGTGTTTAGCTATGTGTAGTAAGCGATTTTCGTTTGCTGCTAATTGTATTGCACAGTCCAGTAAACAAGGATTGTCATAGGTATTGCCATCACTACCACATATATAACTTAAAATGTCGTCACACCCACAGTCGTCCTCCTGAGCGGAAGAGTTGACTACAAACAAGGCCAACAGGCAAATGGTAAAAAGCACCAGAAATCGCATTGTGAATAGAACTGCACGAATAGTTAAAACAGACTGAAACTTTAAATATTCTATGGTTATTTTTATATACGATTTGAAAATAGCGAAGTAATTATTTAATTAACAACGTTTATTTGTGTGACAAATCGAATTGACATCACTACTATAAAAAGAATAATCTTATATTGGTTCAATATTATGTAATGCGGTCATCACAGCGTATGCTCAATATATAAAAATAATTTTTCTCGACTTAACAGATGTTGGTTATAGCGAAATTAAGAAAATCATATAAAAGGCTTTTGCACCGCCCGAAAAGTAATTTCTAATGGAATTTTAAGTCAAAGAATAAGCCAAACAACTTGAAAGGCTAATTAATCTACAGCAATATAAAATTTGAAATAAAAATAGATAAAAATTTGCTATGGTTACTGCTTAAATGCCCTTCACACAATAATTTGATAGACGAAAATTTTTTTTTAAAAATTTAAATAATATATATTTTACGAACATTAAATGATCGTTTTAAATTCTATTTCTTGAAAAATAATGAATAAATTAAAAAGAATATGCAAAATATATTTATTATGTAGATATTTAAAGGTAACAAACATACCCATAATTTTCAATAGTAAGAGTTCTAGAAAAATCTAAAAATAGTAATTAGTGAACACACAAAAATGATAAATCATTAAATAAAAATATTAATCTAACTAAATTAGCAGTGAATTCATTTTAAAAATTGGACAAACACTAAAATTCATCAGATTTAGTTCAAATATGCTTAATATTTATTTGTTTTTATTTATTTTAGCATTTTAAAAAAATACAAAACTACGTCCTTACTATTCATGCTGATTAAATAGTATCTATATGCCTATTTATTTATATCGATGTACCCAAGTATAATTTTGAAGTATTCCACTGATGACCCGGTTAAACACAAAGCTCTTACAAAATGCATAATATAAACTCATCCTATTTACTACCCTTTCGAACCCTCGGACAATGGGATAAGTTTGCACCCCTAAAAGTGCTGATTTATGCAAGGGGAAGGCGAGGAGCTTTCGCCCTATATACATATACATATACATATACGTACATATGTATGGGTTTATGTTGGGACCTGTTGAAAGGCTATTCGCTTACACACACACACACACACACATATATGCAAAATATATTTATAATTTTCTAACAGCATTTTGCATATAATTTTATGTTTACAGTTGCCAGCACGCCAGAGACTCTGCCAACTAAACGTGAGGAGGCGAACGCGGGGTCAGGTGCGGACAGCGGTGGCAGCAGCGGCATTGGAGCTGCAACAAGCAGTGGTGGTGCAGCATCATCAGCAGCTGGCGACGGCCCAAGTGAGCCAAATAACGGCGAACAGAGCCCCACAAGCTGTGAATTGGGCAGCAGTATTCAATGCGCCAATGCGACAATAAATGGTCAAGTGGCAAGTAAGTAAAACTCAGGCGATACATTATTTATACACCCAACGACACACCAGCCGAGCCGGATGGGGCATGAGTAGCTGACACTCTCAGAAAATCAATACAGATGCTTGTGCTCAAATCAAAGTTGCTACACTCAGAAAAAAAAAATTGATTTACTTTCGGCATATGAGCTGTGAACAGCATGGGAATAATCAGGAGAGTCCAAGAAAGATTCCAGCGTTCTGGATGCGAATTCGACTTAGTAAAATAGCGTAGTTTCTAAATCGATATAACTTCAAAATCTAACCTTTATAAAATAATAAAAATAAATACAATTTATAAGAAATTTAGCTGGGTTTAATGTTTATGTTTGAGAAACCTAAATTGATTGAGTTCATTTGTTGAACGCGTAATAATAATTATTTGCCAGTAATGTATGCTGATTAATAAATGTAAATATTATAATAATCAGTAATATCAGCAGTCTAAAATATATTATATTGAATACTATTATTTTTTATATATATTTGTGTGCTTATAAATAATGATCTAATTGCCACGACTGACCGCAAGCGAATGTTTTGATGCGATTTTTTGATTTGCGATGGCAATAAGGTTTGCCAGATAGCTCCTAGACCGATTCTTGTTTGTTTCTGTCCTATTCGAAATTCCACTTATTTATCAAAAAAAATCAAGTAGGAATCCTTGTATCTTACCAAGTTGCCAATTATATAAACTAATAATGCTTTTAATCAGTATTTCTGTCTTTTTATCAATACGTTTTCTCATTAAACAATAATTTCTAAAAAATTAATTGAAATGGTAAATAGCAACGCCAAATTTTCTAATACAGTTGTTTAATTTAATATACTTATTTTTCTCCGAGTGCAATTAACAATTTCAGTTGCTGGAGAAAAGAGCAAATTTTGCAATTCCCAAAAGCAGACGGTGTATAATTTAAAAATTGAACAAGAAGAGCAGTCAGTCCAGATTTTATGGTTAAATCCGATCGAGCAGGGTTCACCTGTTTGTAGATGGGACAACATTTGGCACACATTGTATGAGGCTGCTGATTTCTGGAATGTTCAGCTCATTAAAGTCGTGAAGAGTGGCCTCTAAAAGTGGGCATAAAACATTTCATCAATCCGCCTCCATGTTGATAGCTAAGATTCTGACAGCCGAGTCCCGCAAGTGGAGACCTGATAAGCGGGCGATGGTAACAACTTAGCAAACGTTACCATTAAATGAGGAATCTCGAGTGTAACATAAATTTAAGTGCTGCATAAAAGTCAGATTTTACGATAGAGAGCTGCCAGCAAGTAAGATTACCTCCGCCACCATGAGAGGCATGCGATTGCCTGTGGCGACTTCGTTGCACTGCCAAAATAAATGCAATGGATTTAAGTGTTGTTTTTGTAGCTGCTGCTGTCGTTTAGTTGCCGCTTGCCACATTGCCGCCTCATTTTAAATATTAGCAACAAATTAAATTTAGTTAGCATTCATTTAAAAGTCAATTATATTTGCCATGCCCTTTATTCTTCTTAAGCTTTTTGAACCTTCTTTCTGGCCAAAACTTGTTCTCTGTTTGTTTAAAGATTTATACCTTTATTTATACCCGGAACATGAAATAAAATGAGTTAAATCGATTTGTGCAAATTTTATGAAATAGGCAGAAATTAAGCACCTCCGATTAGTATATTAAATATGAATTTATGAACTATTTATTTTATTTATACATTCATTCATAGATTTTCGATAGCAAAACAAGCCACAATGTTAAGGGCAGAACAATTTTATTTGATATAAATTATACGGTGAAATATTATTGATCAATTGTATGTATATCCTCGTTATTTTTATTCAAAAAGCTAACTTATCAAATTATGGTCCAACAATAATAACAAATTAAGCATTCATTCGCTGAAAAGTCAATAAATGTCAGTTATCATTTGCGTCAGTTTCGTTTTTTTCTCTTTATCAGTTTCATGCTTTTATCTAAACATATTTAAATAGCAGTATAATAATAATAATTAATGGTATTTCTGGAGCATGATAAATGTACTCATTCATCACAACATATTTGACATATTTGGGGTATTTATTGGAATCTATGTCAGTCAAATCAGTTAGCTTTGAGAAAAACAAAAACCAGATTTTGCTACCTAAAATTAAAGTGTGTTTCTCTGTCCGATTGTGTCAACTGGCATAATTATACACAATTATTGCAATCCGACTAATTGTCTATCATTTTTTTAAATTGGAATATTTGCAGAGCACGGCTCACTTACAATTGTACGGCGTTCGAATAGTCGCAAGAACTTCGCACAAATCGAAGGACAATCGCAAACAGTCGCCTCGCCCTCGTCGAGCAGCAGTTTCTTTCAGACGCCGCTCAGTGAGTCACTCGCCGAGCGTTTAACTGGTCGGGGTAGCAACGGAACTGCTGCGTCATCGTCGTCCTCAACGATCGGCGAGAAACGTTCGATAGAAAGCGCATCGAGAAATCCGAACTGTGCCGGCAAAATGCAGCCGTCGTCGCCAAATAAAACAAATTTCGCAACCGATGCGAAACCAGCCGCGTTCGATCGAAACACCAGCGACTACAGAGCTGTTCGCGAAACTAGCGATTTTATGAATTCAACTATCGATCGAGAAACGTCGGATCAATCGATAGTCACGGGCTCAAATATGTCGGTCGCCGATGTATGGGAAACGGAAACTTTGCCACCTGTTGATACGCCAGATGCTCTCAATAAAGCAGCTGTGAGGTGAGTTTATAAATAAAAACACAGAAAAAATGGTGAATATAAAAAGAGCAAAAAACTTATCTCTTTAGTGCAATAAATACTAAAAAAAAACGATAGAATAAGTTAAAAGTAATATCATAAAAACAAAAAAAAATATAGAAAATAAGATGTTTAAGTATTTTATTAAAAATTTAAATTTCTTTTAAGTTCAGTTCATGCCCAAATTAATCGCGGACTTTCCGTTTTGCAGAATACGCAGCCTGCTGCGCAGGATGGATCATGAGACCGTTGCCTATGAGGATATGCATCGCAATCTGCATTATGCGGCACGTGTACTCGAAGCTGTCTTCATAGACGAGTCAAGGTAGGTGCAAAAGTTGCATGTATCCTTTTTGCCTTATACACCTACTATTTGCGACATTTTCTAACCAAAAGTCTAACCACGAATCTGGAAAAAACAAAAACAAAAATTGTAATTTACTGGCGCTTTTGGAGATCGTACATTCAATTGGTTTAGGCTTTAGCGTATTCTTAGGTATTTCCCATTGATTATGCTGCGTAGCTCGAACATTGAAAACATAATAATAATAATTGAATTTGCATTAGGATTGCACACAAAAGGCGAGCTTTAAACCAGACCCATAAATTGTTGTGTTCCATTGGAGTATGACAAACATTGCATATAACAAATATATCCATTTTACAATATCATTATAATTCATCTATCGCATACTTTTTGCAAAACGACCACTTATTTTTATTGTTTTTCCGTTCACAACTTTCACACGATTTTTATATATATTTTATTTCTTTTTATATCTGTGTGTGTGTCTATTGTTTGAGCAGAAGCCCCACATCAGGTAAAAGTAAATTGGGGCAGATTGCGTCTTCATCCGTTGAGAGCGAAGAGTAAGTCTTTATAGAGTCAACTTCCGATTTGGTTTTTTGCCGTTACTTTGTTGATTTTTAACTCTATCTCTCTCTATATATATCTATCTCTATCTATCTCTCTCTCTGTTTTCCCACCCGTCCACCTCTTAAACCTCAAACGCGTTCTCATCTCAACTATATAACTTACCCACCTCAAACATTACCACAACAAGCTACTTCAATACTCATTTCATCACCTGCTCTCTTTCTAAATCCTTCAAACTCTATTTCTAACTCTTTAACTTTCTATCTCTCATACGTTGTAGTGCTATTTTCTGTTCATGTGTCGAGTATACTAAATACTCTATACCATTTATTAATGCCTTGCTCTGCAGTAAGTCTTTCATCTCCACTATATATCATTATACGATCATCCCATGTATCTCATTAAAGATTATGTGATTATACGCGTGATTTTTAGCTAGTCTAGTCTAGTTTAATTAACTAACTAACTCTTACTACTACTTGGAATCGTGTCAAATTCTCCCACTTGGCCAACAAGCACCGTATTACTGAAGAACTTTCTCACGCTATCTCTTTGCTCTTTTTCATCTCAAATACATTGTAATAAATCTCGGTGTATTTATTATCGATGTGTCTACTTAGTAATTTTGAAGAGTTTGTTCGTCCCCCCCGAGTGCGCCAGATGATCCATCATCTATTTTTCGCATCTTCTGACCTTATCTGACTATCTGGAAAAAAAAACTATCTCGGCTCTTTGCTCTACCAACACAGACCACTTTGCGATATATTGGCCTGAATTTATGTGTTTTTAAATTAATTTTTAAAAGTCGATTGTTGGGAGTAGACAGTTGTACAAATTGCATTTTTATTATTTACCACACACACACATACACACACATACATACACACCCAGTGAACCCAGCCTTCAATTAAAAGCCCGAGTTCCCAAAGCTCCTGTCACTCACAGGCGTATTCATTTTTTATTTGCTCTCCTCCCCTCATGTTGTGTGTGTAAATTATTCAGATGCTTCCGACACAATTGTTCGATTTGCATAGCCAAGTGTGTGGGTTCGTGCCACACCCAACAAAGTATCGACTTGCAACTCACTGAAAGTATGCAACACTTTGTTCGTTCGGCTGCTTTTAAACAACGAATTGTTTTTTGCTCTATTTTGTCTCTTTGTTCGTTTAATGCCGCGCCTACTTTTTGCAGCTTTCAACAACTAATCCACTCGCTGTAATTTACCAAAAATAAAAAAAAAACAAAAAACATAAACAAAAACTTCAACTGATGTACTTTTCATTTTTTCTTTCTACTGCCAACCATGTTTTAAAAAAAAAATTCACAAAATCATAAAAATTACAAAATATATATATCAAATTTGTATGCCAATCAACGAAACGTACCAAAAATATATTTGTCGTCTGTACCGGTTCGCTTTAACTCACTGCCAACTGCTGTGCAAAAAAACACTTGACCCCGCCAACCTCCTCGCCTACTCTGCGTGACAACAAACAAAAAAAAATAGTGATAATGCTGTTAAACGCTGCAATGGAAACTGTAAAAATCTGAACAACAACAACGCAAACAGCAGCTGCGGCCTGCATAAAGCAGCAGCGCCAGCGACTGAGGAGCAGTCGTCCGACAATCAGACGAAGAGCATCGAAAGTCGAACAAAAGGCGTTTCACTGGCGCCGCAAACGCACAGCGGACCCACTGGTCCGCCGGAAGAGAGCAAAACTCTTGAATCTGTGCAGGAGGAGCAGACAACTACGACAGCGACAGCGACGACGACGACGATGACGATGACGACGACGACGACAACAACAGAAGTCCCAAAAGCAAGTGATGCAAGTGGAACGAGTCAAGCAGCCGGTCAAAGTGTTTCCAGCAGTAGCAGTTGCAGTAATAAAGCGACCGTTCAGCGACAAAGACGCCTGCGCACACCGGTCTGGGCAAGATCAATGTCAACGAATAAAACGTACTTGAATAATGGTTTTATATTCTGAATTAATTAGCGTAATTTCGATTTTGTATGCGATTTTCAGTTAATTGTACAATATTTAACGTTACGTTATATTTTACGTTGTTACGTTACGTTAACCAACACAGCTCCAAAAACAAACAACTCTCTCTCTCTCTCTTTCTATCTCTCTCTGCCTATATTTGTCTGTCTCTCTTTCTCTCTTTCTGTCTCTGTCTCCATCTTTATAACCAATTTACTGTCTTTATACTTACCTTGAAATTGTCTTTGTTAACTTTCACTGCTGTAAATATTGTCCAGATACTGTTCCCCCTACTCTAATCGCTTTAAATTTCAACCTATATGTATATAAATAGATATAATGATTCCCACTTTTTGTACCACAAAGTATTCCTCGTTACTTCGCTCAATGTACCAACTACCCCGACCCCTTGCATTTTAACATACCATTGATATTTGTAATTGTTTTTTCACAATATTGAATTCATGGCATGTGATATATTGTCATAATCATAATTTTAACTTTTGTATACTACTAATGTTAAATTGTTTAAATTGCTTGCGCATGTGTGAGCTCTGTTTGCGCCTCTCTCTAGCTTTAACCCAAATATCGATCTGAGCAAACCACATTTTATTCGAATTCAATAATCAAAAGTCGGTTAACGTCTTTCTTCTCTGACATCGATTGGTTTATTCGATACTCACTAACACAGCCTATCGATTTCGGGTTATGTTAACTAACAGCGCGAGCATCGAAAATTTAACAGCGCTATGGCACCGATCGCCTGGTGGCAACGTTGCGCGTGTCTCTTGCCGCCAAAAGTGAAAAAAAAAAATCATATATGTTTTGTGCTTAAATTGTTTTTTTTTTTATTGTAAATAGTATAGTTTGTTTTATTTGTGTGTGCTGTGCAGCTGTGCATTGTTGAAGTGAGCATGAGCAGCGATAAAGTGAAAAACAGCAACGAGCCCGATGACTCGGAAGAATCGTGCGACGTAAGTTGGAAATTGCGAATTGCAAACACAGCCAAAACATGAAATTAACAGCAACAATTTCCGGTTGATGCATGCAGGACGAATCGGCCAGTTTCACGACAAACAGCACCACATCGCGCAGCAAGTCGCCGGCATCGAGCACTCGTAGCAAGCGACGCGGTCGCCGTACCACCAAAACAAAGAGTAAACCAGGCGCCGCCTACAAATACGAGTAAGAAAAACCCAAAAGCGAAAGTGAATCAAAATTTATCGATTTGCTCACTTTAAGCACACATGTCAAGGAGAATCATGGCGCGAACATATTTGGCGTGGCATTCAACACGCTGCTGGGCAAGGACGAGCCACAGGTGTTTGCCACAGCGGGCAGCAATCGTTGCACCGTTTACGAGTGTCCACGAAAAGGCGGCCTCACCCTCCTTCATTGCTACGCCGATCCGGATGTAAGTAAAGAAAATAGCCAGAAACAAGCCAGCAAATTCGAATTAATTCATTCACATTATTCGATGCCAGCCGGATGAGGTTTTCTACACCTGCGCCTGGTCCTATGATCTGAAGACATCGGCGCCGCTGCTGGCTGCGGCCGGCTATCGGGGCGTTATCCGCGTCATTGATATCGAGCAAAACGAGGCGGTGGGCAACTATGTTGGTCATGGCCAGGCCATCAATGAGCTCAAATTCCATCCGCACAAACTACAACTGCTGCTCTCCGGCAGCAAGGATCATGTTATCCGGCTGTGGAACATACAGACGCATGTATGCATCGCAATCTTTGGCGGCGTCGAGGGTCATCGCGATGAGGTGCTGTCCATCGATTTCAATATGCGCGGCGATCGCATTGTCAGCAGCGGCATGGATCATTCCCTGAAACTGTGGTGCCTCAATACGACAGAGTTTCAGCACAAGATCGACCTGTCGCACACGTTTAGCCAGGAGAAATCGACCATGCCATTTCCAACAATTACCAAACACTTTCCGGACTTCTCGACGCGTGACATCCATCGCAACTATGTCGACTGTGTGCAATGGTTTGGCAACTTTGTCCTGTCCAAGTCCTGCGAGAATGCCATCGTCTGCTGGAAGCCAGGCCAGCTGCATCAGAGCTTCGAGCAGCTAAAACCAAGTGACTCCTCATGCACCATCATCGCTGAGTTCGAGTACGATGAGTGTGAAATTTGGTTTGTGCGCTTCGGTTTCAACCCGTGGCAAAAAGTCATCGCGCTGGGCAATCAGCAAGGAAAAGTGTACGTCTGGGAGATGGATCCCAGTGATCCGGAAGGCGCACACATGACCACGTTGCACAATTTGCGTAGTGTGGCAACCGTGCGGCAAATTGCTTTCTCGCGGGATGCCAGCGTCTTGGTTTATGTGAGCGATGATGCCACAGTTTGGCGCTGGAATCGACGACAGGCAGCCGCTCTTTAAAGAAGCAAACAAAAAAAAAGAAAAAGCAAACAAACCACAACCAAATCTCACGTGGCCAAAATCGCAGCACAACATGTATTCCTCTGCGCCTAGTTCCTAGTTGTTAGTGTTTAATCCTTTACCTCAATTAAATCTTTTTGCATATCTTTTTACAATTGACGTCTCAATCAATATTTTTATATATACCAGAAACCACAAAATTAACTTGTTTGGTTAGCGGTTGTGGCAGTTGCACATTTTGGCACACACTTCCCCCCCAAAGTAATCAGTTAGGTAATTGCAAACGCAGTCAGCTGCATGCAGCGATATCCGGAGATGAAAGCGGATGCTACAAACACTATTTGCCACCAGTTGCAAAACACAATTAGTGTTGCGTTGCAGTTGAAAGCCTGGCTTGCTGCTCCAGCGCTCTTTTTCCCCAGTTGACCATTTTCTAATGGAGGTTTGAAATTGAACGCCATTTATATGCTGCTGCTGCTGCTGCTCTGCTTGCCTCTGAGTGGTTGAGATGATATAAATGCCATGAAATTGAAACTGCAAACAAAGACGCCTTCATCCACTCAGCCAGTCAGCAAAGGATAATCCAAGCTGAGCAGCAGCCCCATAACAGCTCCCAACTGGCTTATTAAGCAAACAAAGTCTCGCAACGCTTGCAGCAAAATTGAAAGCTAAACGAGAAGCATAAATATCATATATTCATAGTATTTTATATCTACAATATTTTTTTTATATATATTTATTTATATATATTTTTTTGCATTTTTAAAGCCAACAAAGAACAAAATGCTATAAATTTTAAATCATCCAGAGCAATAGTTAAGTAGTTTAGTGAATTCCACTTCCACTTTTATACAAAATTTTTGGGAATTTGCTGCGACACTCAATTTTTTTATATTGCCAAGTGTCTAGTCGCATATTCATTTGCTCTTTGTCTTTTTTTTTTTGTCTTTGTTGTCGGCAGCTGATTGAGTTTTTGCATTTTCTCTTTGTGCGATGCTCATTCGCCGTTTTATTGTATGCTTATGCAGAAACCAATCGAGTTGCTTTGTGCATTGTGCAAGGATTTTCTGTTAATTGCACTGTTAACAGAGCATTGTACGGTCGGCTAAAGCCTACGATGGTACTTTGGTGTTTGCTCTCTCCAATTTGGATGTGAGTAATTAGCAGCTGCGTTTGCCTGCTGCTGGAATTAAGCTGTCAATGCGAAGCGTAGTTGACTTTTGGCCTTGACACGCAAACTCATGCGCCGCCTAACCTTTGGGGGAACATTGGGTGATTTCGACCAACCGACACACTAATCCCAGCCATTTTGCCGCATTTCTTCCAATTGATTGCACACTGTCGTTGTTGCTGTCACTGTCCTGGGAACCTTAATCCTTTGCACCACAAATCGTGGCTGGCTGTGCGTCATTTCCATTTCGTCTCGTCTCGTTTCGTCCCTTTTCGCATCGTTCTGTTACATTTACAGTTTATATTTTGTTTTGGTGATTGTTATTGTTGTTTTTGGTTGTTCTTCTCTCTGTATTATTATCGTTCTCATTCAGATGCAACTCAGCACACCATTCCGATTCGTCCACCACTACCGACTCCGTCCGTCGCAGCAGCTCCACACATGTCCTGCGCTATGCTCGCCACAGCATAATAAGCTTGAACGAGGACAGCAGCAGTAGACGAATCACGCCCCTTCGGTTTGTCACCCTACTCCCATTCCGTTATTTCGTGTCTGTGATTCATATTACATGTGTAGAACTTGGCTGTTACACTCTGCAAAATTACAATTACCCGCACCCAGCAAAACAGAGCAGCACAACAATTTGCGTTCTTCAACTCGCACTCTCTCTCTCTCTCTCCCTCAGGCACAATTACACTTACGCCCTGTAGTTCTGTTGCGTTCGCACTCGCACTGTGTGTTAGTAAGCACTTGTCAGCCAAAAAATTAATCAAGCCAACACCGCAGGACAATTCACTTGCCGGCGTCTCCTGGCACTTGAAATTCGTTCTTAACATGTGCGGGTGACACCAAAAAATTAGTTTAGCATGTCATTTGTCGGCCAAAAAAGTAGCTGGCAGGGCGCAATCACCTCAAAAGTCATCATTTAGCGACAGACTTCATAAGCCGCTGGCACTTAAATTGCGCGCCTTAAAAGCATTTTAAAAGCGAAAAATGTGAAAAATGTTAAAGTCTTTCGTACATTTTATTTCCGCAAATGTATGTCTATAAAAAGCTTAAAGCATGCAGAGGCATGTTTGTAGAGTTTTGATTAGCTAATGGGTATATTTGTATTCATTGAAAATGAAAATGGCCCAGTTTCAACTGATCTAAGCGTTTTTATCAAAAGTAATTTCAACAATCACATATACAACAATTGAGGTCTTTGCTGACGCAACTGTTCGTTCTATATATTTATGATAAAAAAAAAATAAATAATAATAACAATAAAATGACAAAAACAACAAAAATAAATTTAATTTCTGTAAAATTTGACGAAGGTATTAATTTTGATTTATATATGTGTGTGTGTATATGTTGAAGGCCTATTGTTGTTACCGTCCATATCAATAGTACAAAATTCACAAATTAAATACCATTTGCGGCTTCATTCATGCCGATAAGGTGGAAATCATTTTAATGTGTTTTCAGTATTTTGTTCAACGCACTCGCCGACGCTCGTGAAAAAATGTAAAAACTGTGCAGAAAAAAAACTTTACGCGCATTTCAAATAAATCATAATTAAAATCGCAACATTTCTGCCATTATGGTGCCAAAGCCGAAAAAGTAATTGCATATATGTCATTAATTCCAATTAAATTTAATTAAACCATGTAAATCATTAAATTTGCCAATGAATAATTTATTAAAGCACTTCCAAAATGCAAGCAATTATAATGTGAACAAATTCCAATGTGCTGAAAAGCCCAAACTCCCATAAAACTAAATTGGGTCAAATTGGGAAAAGGGAGGACAAGTTGAAGGTCTTCGTGATATATATATATATAAACATATAGCAAAAACTGTTCTATTGTATACAAAACGTTACAGTTAGTTTGCAAATTGTGAGTGGTACAATTTATATAGACAACGGGTCGCAATCATCAATCATCTTTTGTGTGAAGCATTAGACCAGTAGACCAGTTAGACGGGCCAATACGATTAAGTGACCCAAAAACACAGAAATACGAAAAGAACCCAGGAAAATAACAACAAACAGAACCAATCACCAACTCCCCCCCACAACCCCTCACGCATCACACTCATATTGAATAGCACAATACAAAAACACAGCAGACGGCGACAGACAGAGTTGAGGCCCATCATTTTACTGGATGGGGGGGGGAGGGCCTCAAGCTGATTGTTACAATAGCAAAATCAATAATAAATGATGTTAACTGCCAATTTTTGCCACATGAGCACAACACCACCAATAAAATAGGTGCATCAAAGTTGAAGATACCTTCTGGCTGATGTCCAAATGTCCACTGTTCCCAGTATCAACAACAATACCAAATGTCAGCAATCAACACACAACGCCAAATACTCACTTTAATCAGGTTGCCCGTGGGCGTCCAATGCGAGGGTTTCTCAATTCATTTCTCTATAACCACAAAAACGAAACTTTATTCTTGGCATAAACGAAATAATATTCCAGTTAATATTACTTTTTTTAATAACTGCAATAAAAAAAGAAATCGAAAGTGATTACTATTTTTAATTGTTAATATTAATGATTAAACTTTTTTAATATATTCATTTAAAAAAAATCTCAAAGAGATTATTATTTTTAATAATTAAAAGGTAATTATTGCTTTTAATTAATACTAAAAAAATTTTCGAGAGTATTAATTGGTAAAGAAAATTATTGTTTTTATTGAAAAACAAACTCTGAAATAAGAATTTACTTTTTCTAAACAGTTTTTTACTATAGATTATAAATTAAACAATGTTCTATGCCACCCACACTTTTTGGCCAATTTAATCTCTATAAGATTTCCAAGTTATAAAAACTTAATATCTTATAAATAAATTGTGAAAAGTTCTTTGAAAATTCTCAAGCAACGCTTTCGCAGCATGTTCAAGTTGTGGAATCTAATGTTGTGGCACACGCAATGCGGTTGTTCCTGGCTATTGTGACTATGGCTATGGGTGTGTGTGTGTGTGTGAGTGCGTGTGGGGAGCGCCACTGTTGTTCACTTTACAAAAGCATCCGCCTTTCGAAAAATCATTGAAAGAAAACAATGCTGTCAATTTGGCAGCAATTTCCCTCGTATTCGACTATGGCGGCAATGACAACAACGCTTCAGGCATGTGGCACAGGAAATTGCAGACATAACTATTAAGTGGCATACTTTTGTTGAATATCGCCGGGTTGTGTGTGTGTGGTGGGGGCGTGCTACATAATCATTGGACCTGTGAACTTCACTTCCAGCCGGACGCACGGCCTGGCCTCAAATGAGGCTTAAAATCATACACAAAAATATAAAGCTATCAAATGCCCAGCTATGCATTGGCCCAAAAGCTGGCTTTAAGCTGTGTGGTTGCTCTGGAAAGTTAATCAAAAGTTTGCAGTGTTTTTTAAGAATAGAAAGAGAATTTTTCTTAATAGAACTATTTAAGCTATTATAGAATTCAAAGAAGAGCTAACAAAGTAAATTGTGTTTAATTTGTTACTCACTCAACTCTCTAATAGACAACATTGTTTTATAATCAGTACGTGATTCGAGTTAAATAAACTTAAAATTATCCGATTTGCTACTTATTCTTTTGACTTAACCTGTTGCCTGCTTCAAGGCGCTAGCGTGATTTGAAGCAAGCAAAAGCGAATCACGCAAATGTGGCAATTTATTGTAGAAGTGCCACGCATGCCACACTACGGTAAAATGCAATTGTTGAAATAAACAAAAGTGCTGACGCTCATTATGAAGCTGCTTGGTGAAATGGGAATGGAAATGGAAAAGCTACTGAAACTTGTATAACAGTTATTTGCCTGCCTTGAATGCTGACCTCCGCCGAGCAAAGAGCGGCGAATCCTCGACTCAGATACTTTGTGGCTGGCATGCAAAGTCATTAAATACATTAAGGCAAACGGCAGGACTTAAGAAGGAAGTTGCTGGCAAAGGCTTTGTGCTCGTGCTGTTGTCGTGTTTATCAGTCAAAATAAAGAGCCAAAAGAGCCAGGATATAGCCATGGCTATATTGCTATACAGTTTTTGTTGTTGCTGTTTGTTTGATGCCTTCTGGCATTTTGTGTAATTGTTTTGTGGAAAGAAGTAGTAAAAGAAATATACGACGCTACTTTTGTACATAATAGTTGAGAAGTTGCTTGCCCTGTCCTAAGGACGACTCAAGAGTCCTTTCACTTCATATTCTGTTTTTAAAGCGAAAAAGGGGTATATTTGTTTTTTTTTTGTGTTTGAAATTTACAGTAAGCAAAGTTGTTAAATATATCTGAAATTACACAACAAATAAGTTAAATAGTAATTAAAACTAATATTAAGTGCTAGATACACAAACTTCACAAATGTAACTACTAAACTTTGAGCAGTGTATTCCCATTTCTTTGCTGTTGCTCTGTGGTCATATTTGATATGCTCTATCTGGCTTTATAGTGAGACATGACCTGCTGGCGTGTGGCTGGAATTGTACTAGTTGTGGTGTATATAGTACATAAGAGCTGCACGCACATTCTCTGTCGGAATAGGTTGTTTTCTTGAGCTCAAGCCGGAGCCGGAGCCAGAGCCTAGGCACGCAAGCAGCTCCACTTTCGCGATGTTTTAGCACTTTTGCGCTTAACATTTAGTTTAAATTTAACTCGCAACGCGCCAACTACGCGCCTCGCAGCTGCTACTGCCATGTAACAAAGGATTAAAATAATCCACGCGCAAACCTAAAGAGAAAAATAAATAAGTCGCCAAATTACAAAAAAATTGGCTATACAAATATTTGCAAAACGTGTTTGTTTCGGTCTCGCTCCTTCGCTGTTGTCATCATTAAAAGCGCATTTGGCGCTAATTGCAAGCACATTCCATCTCACTCACTCCCTCTTTATCGCCGTTGGCCCTCTCTCTGTGTCCCTCGCAGCTGGAACAGTGATAAATTACAGTTTATTTCAAATGTGCGAATACGAGCATCGAAAGAACAGCTAATTAATAGTGGTTGTAGTTGTAGTTGACATTGACGCAAAGTCAATTTATTTGTCGCCTCTCCATCGATGTCTACAACAACAAAAACAAAAAAAACCTCACCAACAACGGTAACTAGAACGAGAACGAGAACAGCAAAGGAATTAAGCACAGTTCGCCCGCGATCCTCACGATGAGTCGCCTGAGGCGTGAAAGCAGCCGTCAAAGCGTAATAACAGTTGAACTCATTCAGTTCATAATTCAGTATAACGCACAGGAGACACAGGAAAAAAAGAAGAGGTGCGACCAATAACATATTCGCATTAAACAGTGTTTAACAGTTTTTTTTAAATATCTAAATAAAAAAAAGAAAGAAAAAAAGAGACGTATCCAAACATTTTTAAGAGCAATGTTTTGTCACATTGATGCGGAGCGTTCTATGAAAACGGACTGGTATTAAATAAATAATTTCACGTTAACTGACTACAACTTATAAAATAGCAACAAACTAATTCAATGAATATAAAAGGAGTGAAATTTGTATGCAATAAACATCGTAGAACCTGTCACTTGTCCCTTAGGAACTCTGCACAAGGAACCACACAAATTATGCGATAGAGTTATGTAACGTTGTCAACGTTGTGTGCAAGTGTGTGTGTGTGTGTGTATCTGACTTAAAAGCAACTAGCAAACTATTATTTGAGCAACAAACTTGCCAAAAGAGAAGTAAATTAGAAATTTCAAAGGAATTCAGTTAAGCTTCTGAATGCTCGAGTGAATTGTGATTTTTGTTAGGAAATGAAGTGAGAAATGAGTTGAAATGAAATTAAAACTTATAGTTGTGTGAAGGGAGTAATCTGGGTATATATATTTTTACAAATATGATGTCTTCCTTTATAATATTATGTCGATAAAGTGCACAGGTTTCCTTTTAGTTTAAGCGACTTTGAATTAAATATTTGTCATATATGTAATGTTCGATTAAAAAATCCGTTTTATTTTGAAATCAAATGTAATGTGATATATATTGTAAGATCTACATATTCAGTCAGTTGTCAGCTTAGTTGGGTTTTGTGCACAGTAACTTTAAATATACCCAGCACTTTTGTAGTGTATACATTTTGCACACAACACTTCGGCATTTTGTTTGCCCAATTTATTTGACCTTTTGCATATTTTATTTTAAGGAAGCAGCTGTTTATATTCATATGCACTTTATGTTTGTCCAATATGTCGATGGCAGGATGTCACAGCAGTTTGGCAAACATATTTCCTTTATGCTTAGTTTTCTATTATTTAAAATATTTAATATGCTAAAAGCTCACAAGTTTAATACTCAATTGAACAAAGCTGCCTTAGATAACCTAAAATTTTGTATACGAGTTGTATATTAAGTATTGTGTACTTATGATTAGTTTACAAAATAGTTATTCAAGAATAGCAATCTCAATATTAAGCTGTCTTAACAAATATCATAGAACTATTATTTTGGTAGGCTTTATAATAAACCTATTAATACTATATAACTAGTTACATATTATTCAGTATTCTGAACCAATAATTAGTTAACAAACATCTAGCGGCTATTCCAGAGCATCACTTAAGTAATCTCAATTAGCAGCCTTAACTAAGTAGAGTCATAATCTGTACTTATGTTGGCTAGTATCAAATGCAATAACCCCAGTAACGTTACTTGAACCCAAATGGGGATTTCAGCTGGCTATGTGGAGCAGAGGGACTAATTAACCATAATTGAATGTGGCGCTAATTTGCTTAAGTCATTTTGGGTGCTCTTTGGGCGGGTTTGCTTAAGTGCTTTTTAGCTTTCTGCCATAAAGAGCAACGTTTTTTTAATTATATTTTTTTTTATCTCTTGTGACATTATTTGTATATCTTCTTCCCCCCCACCTTAATTTGTGATTTGTTGAAAAGGTTGGTGGAAAATGTTGCCATGGAAATGCACTGATGAAGGCTGCAAGCGGATTCGCATTCCTCTGTACCTTTGGCACATTTTTAATTGACCAATTAGCTTTGCATTTCAGTGCGTTTTCAATGCCAATTACGAGTACGAGTAATAAAATGCCACACAGGCTCAATTATATATATAAGTATATTTTACTGTTTGTGGGTCCCATTTCCATACAAAAAGTTGTGGCAAAACTTTAAGTTCTTTTTGCAAGTCCTGCTGCACGTTGCACGTTTGCTGTTGCACTGTTGCAAAATAAAACAAAAAACAAAAAACTTGGCATGCAATTAGTAATTTCTTTTAGTCAACACCACAACGCCTACAACACACACACACACTTAACACACACATCACACATACAAATACCAGCAAGCACTGCCTGATCAGCTTTTTCCGTTGCCTTTTAGCCTTGTAGTAAAATTTGTTGCATCCAGTTTACATGTTCAAAATTGTTTCTACTCTTAAATCTTCTTCTTTTCGTTTCCCTTTAATGTTCTAATTTAACACTAATATGAACAATAAATTGGCTTTCAAAGCACTATTAAAACTAAACCTTTTCCCGCTCCTAACACAAAAACCGTTTTTGTTTTCAAGTTCTGCTTTAGTTTTTTATTTTGTTGCCATATTATTTCTGTAATTGTAGCTTAACAACAATCGCAAAAGAAAAAAAATTTATATTAAATCAAAAACAATAAAAAAAATGACAACAAAATTGCGCTATAAAAATAACTTGGTTTGATTTTAATTAACTTTGTTTATAGTTTTAGTTTTGGCATTTTTCTTTACAAATTAACAAAAAGTAAAAAAAATATGAAATTATATATAATAAATCACTACGGAACTGGACTAACAAATTGTTTTTTCTCCAACCCCTTCTCCAAAAAACCCAACCCAACTTCCTGTAGGCGCCTGGCCGACGAGGATGATGAACTGTCCGAGGTGCAACCAGATGCGGTGCCACCCGAGGTGCGCGAGTGGTTGGCCTCGACCTTCACGCGCCAAATGGCCACCACTCGCACCAGGAGCGACGAGAAGCCCAGGTTCCGATCGGTGGCCCACGCCATTCGCGCCGGCATCTTTGTGGATCGCATCTACAGGCGTGTTTCCAGCTCGACTTTGATGCAATTTCCACCTGATGTCGTCAAGCTGCTCAAGGTGAGTGTTAAACTTAGCAAAATTGTAGGTTAGTTTAGAGGTGACATAGGGAGATACTCATTTGATCCGGATTATATATTCGTTGAGATATTTAGAATTTGACATAGAAGCCCATCAAAGAATCTTTTATTCGTGCAGAAACTAGGGTTGATGGAAGAGCTATAAGCTCAGAAAGGGGCACAATATATCTAATAGGTCGCAGCGCAGAAGACCCCAATTTTAATAATTAATAAAAATTAGTTGGAGATTATTCGATCATTCAAATTAAGACTATATTTTGTGTTTCGGTATTCAAGTAGAAACCAATCGTTTTGACAGTATTAATCTAAAAGCCAAACAAAATAGTGTTTCTCAAAAAAAGGCTTAGTTTTACCAGTGGAAATGATGAACCCAATTCATATAATCGATATTTTCCAAGTAAATTTGTAACATTACTTCAGAAATATATAATTTCCAAACTTAAATGTATAGTTTAAAAAAATATATTACTTTTTTAAATCAAATTTCTTTTGACAAATTAAAGCTGTGAAACATTTTAAACCCTTTCTATTTTAAATAATTTTTCACCATAGTTCCAATGACTGGAAATGATTAATTGACTATGCTAAAGATCCACATGATTACCAATATTTTTAAAAGGTTGAATAAGAGATTTTTAGGAACGAGTTAGAAAAAATATGTGTAGGAGTTTCCTAATAATATTCTTGTATTCGGGAAGCATGTGTCAATATTTAAGAGCAATCCGTGCTTAAGGGGTGGTAACTCTTAATCAATTTGAAATTATCGATATTATCCGTTTCCTAGCGCCCAAATCAGTCTGATTATATCTTCGCAATCAGATTAAAAATTTCACTATGTATTCCTATTAAAGTTTGTCAAATGTTACCATAGCAATAATATAATCAGTATAACAGATTTTTATCTATATTGTTTTTAATTGACTAAACTGTTGACTTACCTATACTATATCATATATAGAACCTTGATGACTGGACGTTTGATGTGTTTGCATTGACCGAGGCAGCCAGTGGCCAGGTGATTAAATATGTTGCCTACGATCTGCTCAATCGCTATGGGGCCATGCACAAATTTAAGATAGCTCCTGGTGTGCTGGAGACGTTTCTGCATCGCGTGGAGGAGGGCTATTGTCGCTATCGTAATCCATATCACAATAATCTGCATGCGGTGGATGTGATGCATACGATGCACTATTGCCTGTGCAATACGGGCCTGATGAACTGGCTGACGGATTTGGAGATCTTTGCCTCGCTCCTGGCCGCCCTGCTGCATGACTTTGAGCACACGGGCACCACCAACAATTTCCATGTGATGTCCGGTTCGGAGACGGCGCTGCTTTATAATGATCGGGCCGTGCTGGAGAACCATCATGTGAGCGCCAGTTTTCGTTTGATGAGGGATGAGGACGCCAACATCCTGTCGCATTTGTCGCGCGAAGAATTCAAGGAGCTGCGCACTCTCATAATTGACATGGTGCTGGCCACCGACATGACCTTTCACTTTCAGCAGCTGAAGACAATGCGTAACCTGCTGACGCTGCAGGAGCCCACCATTGACAAGTCGAAGGCGTTGTCATTGGTGCTGCACTGCTGTGATATTTCCCACCCGGCCAAACATTGGGATGTCCATCATCGCTGGACCATGCTGCTGCTGGAGGAGTTCTTCCGTCAGGGTGATCTCGAAAAGGAGCTTGGTTTGCCGTTCAGTCCGCTCTGCGATCGCAAGAACACGCTCGTCGCCGAATCTCAAATCGGCTTCATCGATTTCATTGTGGAGCCCAGCATGAGCATCATGTCCGATATGCTCGAGCACATTCTGGCGCCTATTGCGCCGGTGATTAAAACCAAGCCAGCGACACTGGCAGAGGAGACGGGCAATGTCGCTGAATCGGAGGGCGATGAATCAAAGCTGTTGATGCGCAAAAGTGGGGCGTCCACTGCCAGCAAGTTCACCATTAACAAACCCTGGCTCACCTGTCTCACCGAAAACAAGAAGATCTGGAAGGAGCAGGCCATCAAAGGTACTTAAAGATAGCCAGCGTAGATACTTGTAATTTTGCATAATTTAATTGGGTTTCGCTTAGCCGCATTTCGTAGTCAATTTAGGCCAAGACTTAATTAAATTTCATTCTCTTGCTTACACTTTGATCTTTTTCCAACGTTTATTAAATTGCTATTATTAGTTATTATAAAACACTCAAACCTATCACGCAGAGATCTCAGATCGTCGAAGAATGTTTTCGTTGTAAATGCAATATAGACGAAAAGAAACTACATTAAAATGTTTTAATCTGTATAAGTGAGCAAGTGGCAAGTCAATTTTAAATTTTAAAACAAGAAATAATTCAAATTCTAGTCCTAAAGGTCAGCGAAATAAAGGCATTCCGTTTGAAGTTTTCAGTTTATGTAAATACAACTTAATTGTAACATATAATAAATTCTCTGACATGTTTTCATTTTAAATAAATGTATTCATTTTAAATAAATTTTATTAATCGGCTGCTGTTGCATAGGCATCGATAATAAATCGATGCAAAAGCATCGATGCTTTTGACGTTACTGTTAATCACAACTGATCACTTATATGTTTCTCCACACAGATGCCGAGGCACGAGCGCTGGTCGCCGCTGCTGAAGCTGCTGCTGAAGCTGCAGCCGAAGAGAATAAGCCAGCCGGCGAAAGCGAAACTGGCGAACAAAAGGAAACGGCAACAGAGGCCTCTGCTTAAAACTAGACGAGGCATTGACAAGCGTTTAACTAAGTAGTCTAATATAAAGAACAGTTACAAAAGATATACATATATAGATACTTACAATCTCTGCACAGATTATAATTAGAACAACAACAAGAACAAGAACTATGTAGGAGCATGTACACGTAAATATCTAATTTAAAAACTGTACAAAAATATAATATGTTCATAAACAAAATGTAATGCTAAATATAACAAAAATAAAAATAAATAAATCGGATAATTGCGCAGCTTCTTAAGCGCTATATTTTCATGTTAGTAGCTGATCAATCAAAAAGCATATATAGGATTATCCACGAAAAACAATATGAATATTATTGAATGTACTATTTGATATATAGTATAATCTGTTGTTGCAACTAGTTTGTTAATAATGCTAAGCAAAACTGAAAACTGACAAAAACACAACAAACAACAAAACCAAAAAACAAAAAAAACAAAAACTATAAGAAAATATTAGCGCAGAGCACAATTCGAGAGCATTTTTACTTTCCGGTGTCATATTGAAAAACAAAAACAAACGAAAAACTTTGTAAATAGTATGAAAATGTTTCGCATTAAGTCAACAACAATAATTGATAAGCATTTAATTAGCTTAGTTCGTAGAGTTGAAATATTTACTTTAATTGCTTTAAAGCAAACACTCTACTTACCCTTTATGTATTTGTATATTTTCTTAAGTTCTTTTTTAAAACAAATTTGGAATTTATTATACGATTATGTTTTTATAACTTTTCTGTACGCAATATCTTCAATTAAATCATATTCTTTTTGTAATTCTTCAATTTGTTTTTATATTATACATACATTTATCTATTGTTCTTACACTAAATTGCTCAATTTGCTGGATAGCAAAGCGAGGAAACCTTGGGCTGTCCACATGTTAAGTACCTAACTAACAATGAGAAAGAGAAGAAACCCCATACCTGAGACAAAAACTAACTAGTTATACAAATACTGTAAATATCTAAAGGACCTCTAACAGACTTAAAGAAAACCAAATTCTATTTACTTGAATTTTTCCACTCTACATATGCACATTGCTACCTAATCGATGCATACCTCTTATCGTATGCATTTAAATGTTAAGAATATTTATATAATGCATACAACCTAAAAATCATATTCGTAATGACGCACCACATCCAATAAGTGTTGTTTAACCATAAGCATATTTATTTTTATACGTGAACAAGGCAACCGTTTACAAAAAAAAAAAACTAAAAACCAAAAACAATATCTATAAACAATTTATATGTTAGACGATTCTTTTCGTTGAGTTCTTGTGCGTGTTTTTCTCGTATTCGATGAAGAATTCAAACTAAAATGTTTTAAACGTTTTTCAAAATGTCTGATAGCGGGACCATTCTTTTAAGATTTACCACTGCCCTTACCACACAGCGAAAGACTAAGAGTGAGAGAGAGATAGGGTGCGAGGGCAACGAGCGAGACGGCGATACGATATAATAGGGAATTTCCCATTTGTATCTGTGTCTAGGCAAAACAGAGTCTTCAAACAAGGAAAGGGCGCGGCGGCAAAGAGCAGTGGTAAATGGGCTTAGCAGTAAGGTACCAAATTATCAGCTGAAATTGGGATCATAGCTTTATTAAGGTAGTAAATACTCGTAATTAACTACTGTAGTTGGTAACAATGCATGTAGTGCACACACACATGTATATCCATATGCATTGGTATGTGTGTATATATGCCGTATAAGCCATACTAACTAAAACACAATAAATATATAAATAGTAACTTAATCTCATAACTATTATGTGTAGCTGCAGCAACTATAATCGCATAGCATATATAAAACATATATACATACCATAAAAATAGTAATAATAATAATCATAATATTATCGTTAACAAATACAAAAATACATATTATGTATATATATCGGTTAAGAATATGTGTGTGTTTGAACGCTCAAAGCGATTAGGCTATAGTCGGCTATAGTTCGTATCTGTATATGTCTGTACAAAATTGAAACTGAAAGATTTGGTGAACGCTGTTGACGAATGAGAAATGCGTAGGATTTTTGGGCATTCAGTTGTTTAGCTAATTAGTGGAGTACATGGAAAATCCTATTAATTGACTAAATTGTTAAATATATATAAAATATGTATGTAATCTCTGTTACTACTAACATATAGCAAAAAGAAAACAACCATACATTCAAGCATATGTCTTAAATTTATTAGTGAATAGTAGTGTTGTAGCAACAATAAATATTTAACATACATATATACATATATGCATACATATATTAAATTAATATAATACAAAACAGCTCCTGACTATATAATAATACATACATAGATACATACATATGTATACTTATGCACGCATCTTTACAACAGGAAACTAGCTCAGAAACATCATAATTGAAAACTTATTGTCTTAAATTTTTTTTATTTAAGAAATTGATAAGATTACTTATTACTATCGTTATCTTATTAACTTTACCAACAGTTTCGACAGACTTTTACTGATATTTTCCGCTTAGAGTTTCATTACAAGTGCAAGTCAGTTATAATAATATTAATAATAATATATGTATAAATATATGAGTTGAAAGCAATCATTACATTTAAAGAATAAACTATTTAAAAAAAAGCATATGTAATATTTAATCAAACAAATTAAGCCAGACCCAACTAACAAACAAAATATGTGAGTTTTGTGAAGAACAACAAAATGCACAAATTGTCGCGCAAATGTTGAAAATAACCTATTTTTAAACAGCACAACATATAAAAAACTCTTTATGCAAACATACTGCACTATAAACTGTACATAATTTTGTTTCATTTACAACTAAACAATGCATTGTTTATTTAGCAAATAATTATGAACTTAAAGGTTTTTCTCAAAAGCGCCTAAACTAAGGTTTATCAAAAAAGTCAAGTTTTTCATTTTCTTAATGGGTTGATATCAAAAAATATTAAGTATGCATACTTATTGGCTGGTTTAAAGTGTAGCAAGAAATGTGGGCTTATTACGAAATACCTTCAAGAAATTATAATAACACCATATGACTTTTAATATACTAATAAAGATATTATTAAACCTATAACGTTCCTTTTCTTTAAATTCTTCGATTACGGGTTTTGATTTAAGTGGAAAAATATCGATATTTCAGGCAGAGCAGCTCGATAAGAATAACAGTTTGTTAACAGCATACTTAACAGAGCTTGAATAGACAGCCTCTAAACAGCTGTTTGGCTGTGAGCGTAACATGTGATTGGTTTGTGTACACGTTGCGTGCTGACTGTTAGTTTTTTGTAAGTAGCTGCACAACAAAAAGTAATTTTCTAACCCAGTGTTTGTAAAAAAACTGTGTATCAAATATCATTGTGCATTGAATGAATGTGTCTAACAGTTTTATCGCATTCTCAAATAAATGAAAACAATTTCAATTAGCAAAGCAACACAGTTGTCTGGGCTTGTGTGTGTGTGTGTTTTGTGTGTGTGAGTGAAGTTTTTGCTCATGGCGTTGCCATGCAGGCAGCGGCAAGTTGCAGATTGTTGTTGTTGCTGCTGCTTAGTTGTTATTTGTGAAAAAGGCCATGATTAATGTGTGGAAAATGGCCATAACGTTTCGGTCAAGTGACAAAGTGACACACTAATCTAAATCTACGGCTATCGCCGTCAAACTGTTTTCCGGCCATAAAACGGCCCCGCCCCATTTGAATACATTTTGTATTTTCATTTTCATTTTATTCCCTCTTTTTTTTTTGTTGTTTTTGTGTGCCAAAGTTGTCTCTAACCAAATTAAGCACAACACGTTCACAAAACCACCTTGGCACTCCTTGGCGCCGGCAACCCCTCTGCCACCGCCACAACGTGTCGTGCTTGGACTTAATTAATTTTGCACAATAATCGTAAGCAGCATCGCCATGTAAATAAACCCCAGCACCCAGTGGAATCTTATCGTTTCGCTCTTTATCAATGGCTCTTTAATTTAAGATAAATATGAAACGTCACTGTAAAATGTGAACGTATAAATACATATAGATCTATTGCAGATCTTTTATAGTAATCCAACTTCCCATCAGCTGCCTTTGTATTCTTCAACATCTGAGTTAATCTGCTATAGAAATGCAGTTGACAAGAATTTTATAAGCTTTGTACAAATTGAGAATTCATCCCTTTTTCAATTATTAATTAATTTGCTTATCTCGCACGACTTTAATTGTAAAAACAAATACATATCAGTTATCATGTTATGTTCACATTATTTTGTTGCTTTTTCTGCAGGCAGCAGCAGCATTTGCAGCAGGTTGTTGTTGAAAGATACGCCAGCGCCATGCACATAGAAAACGACTCGAGTAGTCAACCAAAACGATCCAGTGCCAAAAATCGCAGCGAGCCAAGAGCGTGAGCACCCCTCAAACCTGTCCAGCAACAACAATTGGCCAGCATTTAAAGAGACACTCGCTAAACAACAGAGCTACAGTTAGAGACAGAAGGAGAGAGAGAGAGGAAGGAAGGAAGGAAGGATTCCCAACTAGTCAGGCGCTAAGCAGTTGCATTTATTTTCGATTGTAATCCATCAACATCATCGTCGTTGGGCAAACATGGGCAACAAGAACTCGTGCTGTGCTTACTCGAGTCCACAGTCGGATCGCAAATCGAAGGATATACCGCCGGTGTTCGAGGAGCGGCATACTGTGCCGCAATTATCGCAGCATCAGTTGGATGGTCATCATGGTTCCGGTGGCGTAGCAATGTCCGTGCACCATCAGCATCATCAACATCAACATCATCATCAGCAGCAGGGCGGCAGTGGCAGCAACGATAACTTTGAGAATCAACAGAATCTGCAGCACATCTCAGAGCGTGAGGCGCTCGAGGGTGAGGAGGATCCATCGGTGGATCCCACGGCCGCTACAATGTTTCTGGAGCGCTCCAAAGTGGAGAACGGTGGCATGTCCCGCAAACGTTCCCAGCATCAAATCGCACAACAAAACAGCGGAGGCGGTGCCAACACTCCCGGTGCGAATAGCTCGGGTGGCGGCGGCGGTGGCATCGGCACTGGTGGTGGCCTGAAAAAGAGCTCCTCCTGCTCGACAATCTATTTGGATGACAGCACCGTGTCGCAGCCGAATCTTAAGAATACGGTCAAATGCGTTTCACTTGCTATTTACTATCACATCAAGAATCGTCAGTCGTATCGACGTCTGGACATCTTCGATGAGAAGCTGCATCCGCTGACGCACGACCATGTGCCCGAGAACTATGACACACAGAATCCGGAGCACCGCCAGATCTACAAGTTTGTCCGCACCCTATTCAATGCCGCCCAACTGACGGCCGAGTGTGCGATCATCACGCTCGTTTATCTGGAACGCTTGCTCACCTATGCCGAACTCGATGTGGGGCCATGCAACTGGAAACGCATGGTGTTGGGTATGTTTGAATATATAGTTTTATTACGATCTATGATTCATAGAAATTTATGTTTTTCCTTAGATTTTATTTCATGTCTATTTGCACATTATTTATAGCATTTGTTGTGTGTTGCAGGTGCCATACTGCTTGCCTCAAAGGTGTGGGATGATCAGGCAGTGTGGAATGTTGACTACTGCCAGATACTCAAGGATATTACGGTCGAGGATATGAATGAGCTGGAGCGTCAATTTTTGGAGCTGCTGCAGTTCAACATCAATGTGCCCTCGTCCGTTTATGCCAAATATTATTTTGATTTGCGAACGCTTGCCGAGGCGAATGAGCTCAATTTTCCCACAGAGCCGCTGTCCAAGGAGCGTGCCCAGAAACTGGAGGCGATGTCGCGCGTCATGCAGGACAAGGTGACAGCCGAGGCGCTCAAGAATGGCATCAAGAAATGGTCCTCAATGGACAACATCAGTCAGGGCGGTCCGCGGCGCAGCGTGGCCATATTATCGTGATTTATATTAGCTTATTAAAAACTAAAACACAAGATGAAAACAACTGTATTCTATTCTGTAGACGCCGTAGCGGTTCCATACTGTCCTTACCACAAAACAAAAACAAATCTAAGCGTAACACGATCTAAATTTAATTAATTATTTAATTTCTACTACATTTCGACAAAATTAACATTTTGGAAAACTTCTCGCATAGCTTAGAGGAACAGAAAAAAAATTCCCCTTTTTATAATACAATTACATTTAATTTCGTTAGTAAACTTTGTAAGAAAGTTTTTTGTAGCCAATTAAACCGAATCTAAACAAAGGCAGACACAACCAAAATACGAAAGTTTTTAACACACCCACACACACATACACACGCAAGTCTCGAATGAAGGACCACTTTTTATATATATACACAATGATATGCATTGCTTGCATAATTGTATACTCTTGGAAGCGAAACTACCGATTGCCGTCAAGGATTTGGATGTTTTTAATATATACATGCAACTACAACTTCAACAGCGCGTAACCAATTGCCAAAAAAAAAGAAGAAATCTATTTAAAAAAGAAAAACAAACAAAAAAAGAATGAAAAACGAAAATTAAATCATAGAAAATGCACTGTAAAAAAAGCTTGAATAATGAACATTGTAATTTTTAAATTTTCATTTGGTCGACAAGCAATTCAAATTAATCTCAATGGATTCCAAAAGTGACAAATCCAATATGTATTTTAATAACAAATAGGCAAAAAAAGAGAAGAAAAAAACATAAATATTTCTGTAAATTTGTTACGAATTTAATTTAATCTTTGTTTGTCCCCAATTAAATTTATGTGATTTTTAATTGTTTCATCGGAAATCCTATGATTAATATGTATGCATAGAAGAATAGCTTTCTTATCGACAATGCTTGAGGGCGCAGCACAATTTTGGGGGCGTGGCCTGCGCCAAATTAGATTTGTTTTACTTCATAATAGCATTAAAACACAGCGCAATATTAACCCAAGATTCGTGAGTAAATTAATATTTAGTCATATAAGGATACGAATTATATGCAAATGTATTTTATTTTGTAATTTATTTTACGATAACGCGAAATAAAGCAAATCACAAACTAAATGACTCAGTACTTATACCATTTGACTTTAATATAATTTCTTATTAAACAAAGATAAAGAAATATATAATAATATCTTAAAATAATCATTAATTGGTGCGCGCCTAAACTGGATAAAGAGCAAAACATTGAGGTTTTCGAGCATTTGAATCGACCACAAGCAATCCTATTTACTCATTCCATTCATGCATATGTTTTGTAAACAAATCAAACCAAACATAAACAGATGAATGAATGGGCCGTTTTCTTATTTTATATTTAAACGATATTATTGTATTATCGATATAAGTGGCATATGCACATTTTCAATTTGACATCGATATTTATTAACATCCTGGTCATCAGTGGTGCCAAAATAGCCATTTCCAGTCGGTATTGAATATATAAAAAATACAATACGCTATTCACAAATCGTATATTTATTCTAATATTGTCTCTTTTAACATTAATAAATGGATTTAAAAAGTAAGAATAGAACGACATTTTCTTATTTATAAAATGTTATTAATTGGGATTTTTTCAATGGTATCGATGACACAAGACCAACCCTAAGTATCGTACATAAAGTATCATGTATGCATTTTGAAATATCGATATGCCGCTTCATTATATCAACCCTAGTTCCGATCTCCTCGCACCTCATTTCATGTGCACAAAAAAGTGCATTTAAAGGTAAATACAATTGTGTTATAAAAAAAAAACTATCCGTGAACGCGATTGAAAATGTGAACTAAACCAAAAAAAGACAAAGTGCGTGCGGTGTGCAATTTTAACGTATTCGGCACCAGTCTATAGCCAGAACCAAGATTTTGTATGTGTCGCGGTGCGGGACGCCTGCTGCTGCTGCTGCAACATACACAAGCGTTGAAAGAAAAAAAAGAGGAGTGGTGGGCCAGTCAAAAGAACTTGGATTTCTGGTCTGACCGCTGTAAGTACAATGTGCATGTGTGTGTGCATGCACTTACACACACAAACACTTAATCCGAATTGGGCATCAATTGAGCTATTCTTATGGAACAGTTGTACAACTTCGATGATGCCATATTAATTTAAGCTGAATAATTTTACCGCCTTTTTATGCCAAAGCACAAGCCCCGAAAAGCAGCGCGCAGTCAGTCTACGCCAGTCAATAAGAACAACGCAATCGCTCACCAGCGCACGAACACACACAACCACATAACACGCACTCATCCACACGTATACTCGCATTTACGCTCTCATACACACGCACACACACAGATGCCACTCACAGTTTCTGTACCTCTCTGGCACTCGCTCTCTCTATTTCTGAATCTCTTTGTTTCGCCTTGCCTCTTTTCTGGCTCTCCCACGAAAAACAGGAACGCCGAACACGAAACAAGAGCTCTGCACGAAAACACAGCAGGGGCAGTTTCAAACAATTTAGAATTTGAGAAAAACAAATAATAAATATTTTTCAATTATTACAAAAAAAAATATGTATATATGCAGCTATCATAATTTTATTTTCAATTATAGAATTATATTGAAAAATCTTAAGCTTCTTATTATTCTACCAACTGTACTGCTGACTAAAAAGTTGCTTTGTTATATATTTTATCTATTATTATTGTATTATAATTATTGGTATAATTTATTACAATTTTTTTGTTGTATGTATTTATTAATCAACATTAGGAATTCAGACAATCAATGTTTTAAACCTGTTGGGATATCCAAAAAATGGTAGGAGCGGAAGAATACATAATGGAAGTGCTCCGTTCGCATGAAAGATGCACGTAGTAAGTAGTATGTCAAATGTATGTGCTCACTGTGTGTTCGTGCAGGGCACGAAACGAAAGCGCCTCACGAAGAACTTTACATCGCGCTGCTGCTTCTGCTGCCTCCGCGTCTCATTCAATTTTCAGTTTGCTTTGCTCTGTACACCGTACACCACCGCCTCTCACCCGCGCGGCGATTTGATTTTTCTACTACTACTGTTGCTGCTGCGCTGCTAAAGTTTTTTCACACTTACATACACGCACGCTCTACTGCCACCACCACAATCAAGTAATTTTTATACATACATACATATAATGGCGTCATAAGAACATATTTTTGCGAATGTTTGTGCCAAAATATCCCACAAGCAATTGGCGGGGGTTAGGGAGGGAGGCAAAATAGTAAAAAGTGCGCTTGCAATCAGGTCGAAATAATCTAATTGGAAAACAGTGTACATTTGTAAAATTCTAATACAAAATACAAATGACTTTGCGGTCGACAACTGTATATGTTGTGTGTTTGAGTGTGTGAGTGTTCGTTCGAGAGTGAGCGATATATTTATGTGCCTGTGTGCGTGTGTATGAGATACGTGAGCTGCTGTGTGCTCAAGTATTGTATCTGTGTGAGTGTATATATGTGTGTGTACGTAATAAATATACACACACCTACCGAGTTCCCATTAACGTCATCATCGTGTCATTTTCTTGTTTGCAAGGCGGCGCAGGGTTGCATTTTCGAAAAATGAATATTTCGTATTAATAAATGCAAATGCAAGTGAGAAATAGTTTGATTGTCTGTGTGTGTATATCCATGTATGGCAAATATGACATTTTGTGTATATACCCCTCTCCCAAATTACATTCCTCAAATTTAGTTGGCTACCATATGTTACTTTAAGTTCAGATTTCCTATAAGAGAATACAATGAAATGTATTTTACTTTATATTACGGCAGAGTGTCTTATAGTCTTTTTTTTATTCAAGTATCGTTTATTTTATTAGTTAGTATTTTATTAACAATTATGAAATGCACACTAATTGCCTTTGATGAAAATATATCTCTCTCTCATCTCGCCGCTCAGCGCAAAAAATATTGAGCGACAACCAAACAAAATTAAAAATAAAAAAAAATAAGGAGAATCGAGGCAACAACGGCAGCAATAATTATAACTATAACTCGAGTTCGGCATAGAATGTGGGCAAAGCGCAAAACTTGCTTGTATGCGCCGCCTGTACTGTTCGCTCGCTCTCCGCTTCGGTTCGGTTCGTTCCGTCGCGCCCGCCTTAGCTTTCATTTTTTCTCGTTTTGCCTGTGCCAGCCTTTTTCGCTTTATTTTGTACTTACGCTTTGCGATTCAATTCGTTTTTATTGGTTTTCCGCTTTAGGCGGTTTGAATTGTACGTAGCGTCGTCGTCGTCGTGCAAATCGTCAGAGGGGTGTGTGTATGGGAAAATGGGGGAGAGCGGTGTCGTTCAATGAATAATGAGAGGCAATGTAAGTATGACAGAGGTAGAGAGAGTCGGAGGCAGCAACAGCGTATGACAGCGAGAGAGCGGACAGCGAATGTCGTGTGAGCGCGGAGAACGAAATAACAAATAAAGCAAAGCACAAAAGTGCACAAAGCAAGGAATAAAAGGCAAGGGCCAGGCAGGCCAGGCTACACAGTAAAGAGACAGAAGACCACAGGCTGAGAAACCAATGGTAGAGCGTAGGGGAGACAGAGGAGGAGAGTGAGTTAGATGAATGAGAGAGAGAGAGAGAGCAAGCAAAACTTTTTTTTGGCGGAACAGCCAAAAATGAAGCAAGTCAGAGAGCTCCAATATCTAAAAGACGTGCGGGCAATGCACGCACATACCGCAATAGATAAAGCACATACAAACTAATATATATGCGTGTGTGTGGCTGTATATATATATGTATATATAGAAACTTTTTACTTGTAGTAGTAGTAGATACAATTAATTTCATTTGTTAGCACGTTATCGCAATTGACTGATTTTTAGATAGGTGCAATTTTCAAAATATTTAAAAAAAAAAAATGTATTTGCAATAAATACACACGTACTAATGTGTGTTTTTAATGTATTGGTATATTTTTACGGGCTCCAATTTCAATCGGGTAAATTGTCTATAGTTCCCCCCTGCTCATTAAATACGTCGCAGTTTTTAAGTACACACACACACAACACCATGCAAATGCATATGTGTTTGGGCTTTTGCATGTTGACTACCAATAATTTTCACTTTGCTTCCCCTCTCCTCCGATTGACTTTACTGTTGAGGTTGATGGAGGCGGTTTTCGTTAATAAAGGGCCGTGCTTGGGGTGGGGTAAAACTGTTCCGCGCCTCGGTCCGTTTGATAATTTCGCGTAAACATAAACACAAAACAAACTGTTGCTCACCGCTGCTGTTATCGTTTGCTGCATTTCTCTCACTATGCAGGTGGCCAGAGCGTATCGAAATAAATACTGATTGCAAGTGCATATAGTAACCTGTTAACTGTAAACTACATTTAATATGTCAGCTCTTTGCTCTTCCTCCTCCTGGTGAGGCAGCAATACGATGATGATTATCAATGCCAAGTAGCTGCAAAAGATTACATAAATAGGTGAGTACTAAGTGTTGGAGGTGTGCAAAAAAATGTTAAACACTTAACAGAACTTTAAGTCCAATTGGATTGTGATTTAATATTAGTTTTTTGAGAATGGTTCACTAAACAACTTTATCTAATTTCATAATTAAATGAAATATTTAAATGTCTAAGAAAATATTCCTTATTAGAGTTGTTGAAAAATTAGAGTCGTAGTTTATTCACTATTAACTAAAATGTTTAAAACATCTATTACAATTAGAAATTTTTAAAAAATAATTAAAAACAGAAATACATTTAAAAAATCCATTTCACAATTGCTTCAATTTAAAATTTTTATTTTTTTTATCCTATCGTAAATAGTACTTAAAGTTTTCTTTAGTTTTTTCCTAGTTATTTTTGTGCTTAACTTCATTAGGATTTTGTCTGCTTCGCTCATTTTATTTGCCCGGGCCCCACCAGCTTAAATTGGAGTCACACACAATAAAATGTATATGTATTACATATGTAAATGTATGAGTATGTGTACATATATTCTTCCTACCTCACCATATAAAAAGTGGCGCCCTTTTTGTGTGTTACAAGAGCTTCTTTTCTCCACACACTACCCCGTCTTCTGTTTCTCTTTCGTATTTGTATTTGTTTTGTGTTTGTGTGTCGTCTGCTGAATTATTTGCCAGTGAAAACAATCAAATGTTGTAAGGCCAGCCAACGAGAGAGTGAGAGAGAGCTTGATATGAGAGCGCACGCAGCTTTGTTTGTAATGAAGAGCGAGCGGGGGGGAAGCGGACTTTGCTGCTTAAGCGCTTACTACATCTCTGGCAGGACCTATGCAAACAATTTAATACGCTTCTCTTTTCTCCGTTAACTACCAAGCTATCCGTCCATCCAACCCCCACTCGTGTGCGCGCGCTTCGTTTCTCTCTTTATGCTTCGCACTTATTTAAACCCCCGCAGGTAGCTCTAGTTTTTCACACACATATATAAATATATATGCAAACTCAAACACACACACATGCAAACTCGTACGCGTTGTCTTTAATCGATTTGTACTTCTTGATATTTACATCAGCCGCCACCTGCCTCCTCTCGCACTCTCACTAACATATTGACAATTTACTACCACCTCTCTCCACAAGTTCGCTCTGAACACAAACGCTCACACACATATATGCATTATATCAAATGCTTGAATACTGTGATTGGATATCTAAATCCTGAATCCTGCTAAGGCGAGGCTTCGACTGCTGCGGCTCACTTCACACCCATCTTAGCAGCTCAGCTCAGCTCCACTCCCTTTTTCTCATGTCTGCATCTACACTTGTTTTATATGTTTGTGTGTTTTGGTTTTACAATTTATACAAAGTTATTTCATTGTGAGTGCAGAACGGTAGAACGTTCTTCAACTTGAAAACTCTCTTTGCTCTGCTTTTGCTGATGGATTGAAGGGCCATTTATATCATTTTATCATCATAAAATCAATAACTGCCTAGCAGAATTTTTGAACATCTTTACCACATGACGAATTAGTCACTCATGTGTATATATATATATATAAATATATATGCTTCTCAACTGTACTTGTGCACGTCTCATTGAAAAGGGTTAACGCTCGCCAGTCAATGCACCAGTTTAACATTTGTGCACTTTTGCAACAACAAACAACAGCAACTATAAAAAGCGTTGCGCCGAACTAGCAAAATGTTGTCACACTGTTAACTGCTCTTCTGTTATTTGTTTTTTAACACTGTTAATCCTAACATGCTGGCGAAATATCATTTAAGAACTTAGCTTTATTGAGAGAAGATTACAATTTATACAAAGTCTTTAATTTTTTTTATCTCAATGTTTACTTGTTGCAGGTGAAACAACTGGAATTTAAATGTACATATATGGCCTGCAGTCTGAAGTGACCACAAGAATTGGCCTATAAGAATAGAGAGAAGCAGAAGAATAAAGCTACATGGTAATTTGGCCAAGCGCTGCATCACATTTTTGATATACCCATACGCTATAAATGTGTCCAATTTGAATAATCCGAGACAATAAATTCCACTTGACTTTTTGTAGCCACGACGGCCAGCAGCGAAAGCATTCGACAGCAGCAGCAACAACAACAACAACAACAGCAATAATAATATGTAGACTGCAACAGACAACAGCTACATCAACAATAAATTGAAGAAGCAAGAGGCAACACAGTAGCCAACCGACTCAAGCAACAAGAATCATAATTTATATTTGTTTGTACACGAGGCGAAAAAAAGCGGCAACAAGATTGCACCGTTTAGTTTACTCTAAATGCAGCACGTGAGCGCTGCCAGTTCGGCACCTTCGGTGGTTTCAGCACCGGTGGTGACCACTGGCGGTGGCACCACCATCACCTTGGGCGGAGCCCCGTCATTGTCCGGTGTCAAATCGACGGAAGCATCACATAAAGAGGACAGCGGCAAGCAGCCGCCACACGGCATTGAAATGTATAAAGTGAACATTGAGGATATATCACAGTTATTTACTTATCACGAGGTCTTTGGCAAAATCCACGGCGATGTGGTTAATCATGTGGCGGCGGTGCATGGCAGTCAATTGCCACCGCCCCAACTGCCACCGCCGCCCCCCCTACCGCCACAGACGACGCATTCGGCAAGCGCAGCTGCAGCAGCAGCGGCGGCGTCCACAAATAATGCAGCCGTTGCTGCTGTAATGGCCTCGGCTAATGCAGCAGCCGCGGCTGCAGCGGCCGCATCAGCAGCGGCATCAGCACAACAGCAACAACAGCAACAACAACAGCAACAACAGCAGCAACAACAGCAACAACAGCAGCAACAACAACAGCCAGCGACAAGCACAAATGCTGGAAGCCAGCAGGGCAGCGCCACGGTGACAACGACCAGCTCGGGCAGCAACGGGGGTGGGAATGGGGGCAACAACTCGACGACAACGACGGGTGAGTTGCTAATGCCGAAAATGGAGGGAGGCATCCATGGCGTTGATGGTCAGTCGAGCGTTGCGTTGGCGCCGGATGGCACGCCCATTGCGACTGGTACGCATGTGTGCGATATTTGTGGCAAGATGTTCCAGTTTCGCTATCAGCTGATTGTGCACCGCCGCTACCACAGCGAGCGTAAGCCGTTCATGTGTCAGGTGTGCGGGCAGGGTTTTACCACATCGCAGGATTTGACCCGTCATGGCAAGATCCATATTGGCGGTCCCATGTTCACGTGCATTGTGTGCTTCAATGTGTTTGCCAATAATACGAGTCTGGAGCGCCATATGAAACGGCATTCAACGGACAAGCCATTCGCCTGCACCATTTGCCAAAAGACTTTCGCACGCAAAGAGCATCTGGACAATCATTTTCGTTCGCATACGGGCGAAACGCCGTTCCGTTGCCAGTACTGCGCCAAGACGTTTACGCGCAAGGAGCACATGGTCAATCATGTGCGCAAACACACGGGTGAGACGCCACATCGTTGCGATATTTGTAAGAAGTCTTTCACGCGCAAGGAACACTATGTTAACCACTACATGTGGCACACTGGTGAGTGTGATTTGGTGACCGGGGGCGGACAATGCGAGCGGCGAGCGCCACGACCACAAAAACCAGATATACCAAAAATTAAATTAAACCAAAATACCAAATTTGCAATTCAAACTCAAAAAAGAAAAACAGCAAAATTTTACCATATTAATGAAATTATCAAAATCAAACAGAAAATCGATAACCGATTACCAATATCAAAATTCCTGTAGAGTACAAAAACAAAACAAAAGAGAAAAGATTTATCAACCAAAATCAGCTACAGATAATATATCAACAGCCATCACATCACACCAACCAAAATCAATATCAATATCAATCAATTGATCAATCAATCAAGTAACCGCAACTGATCCTGCGAACTTCCTCTCGTCTGCTTCCTGCTCCTATCCAACAACTTGCTCTACATTGCCTATGCTTCCTATATATAATATTCCTATATTATATGTAGCCTTCCTATTTCCCTGCATTTTGTACTCACCAACCACCTCACCCCACACCACACTCACAAAACGATCCTTTTTTTTTACTCCTGTTGCTTCTGAAATGTACATTTTAGAGCTGCATAACTATCGATAGTCAACACCATTTCATATCGATCAGTTCGATAGAACACGCTAAATGCTTATCAACCAAATTAAGTGTTATTTAGTGATGATAAAATCAAAGCAAATCTATTAGATTATGCAAGTTTTTTCAATTTTCAATGAAGCAATTTTTTAAAATACCATATTTGAAGTTTTTCAGTGATTATCGACTTTAAAGTCAATCGCAGTCTAAATTAATGCTTTAAAAATGTAAAATCGATATTTTCTATAGCAATTTAATTTGCTATCGATAAGCCAGTTTAATGCAATCGATTTCGATAGCTTGAAATTAATGGTTAATTAATCCTGTCGATTGCTGTTCAGTTCCGTACATTTTCAACTCTCGCTCAATACTCGCTCATACCGCTCATAACACTCCCCCCCTAAGCCAACATCACACTCACACACACACTCACAAATCACAACCACTCATCATCAATCCAATTCTCTCCACTCCACAACAACTACAACAACAATTGCACTCCTCTCAACCTGCGCTCTCCTCCGTTTTGTTTCGATCGTCGTCTTCATTACGAATTCTGCCTATTCGCCTATTCTTTTGCGTGTAGTAGTTTGCCTGTGTACCCTCTACCCCAAGATCTTCCTCCATTTTGTCAAAGCTCTCATCTCTGCTGTACAGGGTGTCAAAAAAAATAAACAGAATTTGTATATATATATATGTATATATAGGGAAGCGTTCGTTGTTGCTGCTTGTCGATTGCCAACGTCCTGTGCCTGTGCCTACGGCGTTAACTGTGCGACATATGTTGAAACACCTACCACCCACTTACACACACAAACACGCACATACACACACCTGAGACAGGTTGAGGGAAGTGAGTTTCGTGGAGAGCGGACATCACAGCACAAGCAAAAGTGGGCTGACATGAATTCCATTCTACTCTCAAACGCGCACAAACACACACACACACACACATGAATTTAAGCTTAAGCTTAGTTTTTGGCGTCGAACCCGAATTTCATTCAATTTGGCGAACTTTACGTTCTCACGCACACATCAGCATATATTAATTAGGGGTATTCAGTAGAATTCGCACACACTGCGATTTATTCCATTTGAAAGTTATAGCAATACATTTTCAGCTCAAGGCAATTCACACGCACAAACAAACACGCACACACTCATACATACACACCACATCCTCATGCACATACACCTACACCTACGCTTCATCTAATCCACAAAAACAGAAACACAAAAACCATGCCTACAGCCCATGCGCCACCCACAAAGCCGAGCCTCCGTTCGCTTCGTTCGAACCCAACGCAAGCCACGGCCAGTTTCACACACACATAGCGGTGCCGGGGGTTTCCATTATAACATTTTTTTTCTTGTTTTTCTATTTATATAAAATTTATCTATTATTTTGATTTCGTTATTCACATATTTAAAATATATTTTTTTATTATTATTTTGGCGGGTCAATTTGAAATTTTGAAACAATTATTATGTAGAGAAAAGAATACGAAAAGACGATCGCAAAAAAGTGTTTAAAATGCTTGCGCTAACCAGAAAAAAACTCCCTTCCCTATACTTTCTGTTCTCTGTTCTCTCTGTGTACCACAAAAAAAAAATTAAATAAATACAGGTCAAACACCGCATCAGTGCGATGTCTGCGGCAAGAAATACACGCGCAAGGAGCACCTAGCCAACCATATGCGCTCCCACACCAACGAGACGCCTTTCCGTTGCGAAATCTGCGGCAAGAGCTTTAGTCGCAAGGAGCACTTCACCAATCACATACTCTGGCATACAGGTAAAGAGACAAAACAGAATCAAACCAAAGCAAACCAAAACAAGCACTAAAAACACATAAGCCAAGTCCAAATATATCAGTCGCACTAGTGTCCAAAACTGTAGAGAAAATCAATTAGCCACATACAAAAATAGGCACACACACACACTGTCAGTCGCACAATAACATCACACACACCTGTGCGATTGGTGAACGAGCAGTGATAACGAACTCGCGAAGGGGGCAAGGGAAATGCGTGATAAAAAATACATAAAAAAGATGATAGCTTTTAATTAATAATCGATAGGATTTGACTAATGGAATTTATTAATAAAAATAATTTAAAAATAACTGAATAAATAATGCTAAAGAACATTAGGAACTCTGAATTTAGAATTCAATTTGAATATAATGGTGTATATCCCATATTCTAAATATCTGAATTTAATTTAAAGATTTGCATTTAATTGCTTTTGTTCTTTTTCTATAAATCAATTCTTTACACTTTAAAAGTTTGAGCTATAACAAGAGTTGTCAATATCAATAAATTGTATACAATTAAAATGTAGAGAATATATAGATAAATTTATCAGATATTTTAAATAACAAATAAGTATATAGAAATTATTAAATAACTGCTAGGATTTTTGAGATAGTTAAGTGAACATTGCGATTAAGAACGACAAGACTAGACTTTAATAGGGGTCCCAATTATATAAAACATATTGTATAGCATTGAATGAATGATTACTAATCTGTAATGTTATTTGTGCGATTCTTACATTTTACCACGCAAGCAGGTGAGACGCCGCATCGGTGCGACTTCTGCTCCAAGACGTTTACGCGCAAGGAGCACTTGTTAAATCACGTGCGCCAGCACACGGGAGAGTCACCGCATCGCTGCTCCTACTGCATGAAGACGTTCACGCGCAAGGAGCATCTGGTGAATCATATACGCCAGCACACGGGTGAGACACCGTTCAAGTGCACGTACTGCACGAAAGCGTTCACACGCAAAGATCACATGGTTAATCATGTACGGCAACATACAGGCGAATCGCCGCACAAGTGCACATATTGCACCAAGACGTTTACGCGCAAGGAGCACCTCACCAATCATGTGCGACAGCACACTGGCGATTCGCCGCACCGCTGCTCCTACTGCAAGAAGACCTTCACCCGCAAGGAGCACCTGACGAATCATGTCCGTCTGCACACAGGGGACTCGCCGCACAAGTGCGAGTACTGTCAGAAGACGTTCACACGCAAGGAGCATCTCAATAATCATATGCGCCAGCACTCCAGCGACAATCCCCATTGTTGCAACGTCTGCAACAAGCCCTTCACACGCAAGGAGCATCTGATCAATCATATGTCCCGCTGCCACACCGGCGATCGTCCCTTTACCTGCGAGACGTGCGGCAAATCCTTCCCACTCAAGGGCAATCTGCTGTTCCATCAGCGCAGCCACACCAAGGGGCAGGAGTGCGAGCGTCCATTCGCCTGCGAGAAGTGTCCCAAGAATTTCATATGCAAAGGTGAGTCAATCACTCAATCGGGCAATCAGTCAGTCAATCAGCAGCAGAGTGTAGCACGCGAGACGTGGCGTCAGCATAGTAGTTTACCTAGTCCAGCCGCTTATCTGCTCTCAACCAACCAATCAATCAACTCCCAATCCTCCTCCCACTTCCCCAACCGCCACAGTGCAGCGAAAAGTCTGGTACAAAAGTCAAGTTTTTCTAGAGTTTAGTTAATTAATTTGTATTTATTGAATAACTGAAGACTGTAAGTATTTGACCAAATTTACTATTTGCTTTTAAAGGTAAACAATTATTTTAAATTTGAATAAGAAAACAATTTTCACAATTTTCCAAGGTAAGCAACATTGATGAGTCATGGAAAGCGGGTTAGCTTCATTTAAATCGAGCTAAAGAGAATAAATTATTACAAGTTAAACTAAGATAAGTATTACTAATAATATTATTTTATATTGAAATCCAAGCAACTAGAATCCTTCAACTGACTTTTGTCCACTATTCGCTGCACTGTGTTCGTTCGGTTGAGTTATATCCACCAAATCTTTCGCAAAATAAGAAAAAGTAATGTAAGAGAAAAAACACCCGCCGACCCGCCCGCCCGCTCGCTCGCTCGCCTCAATTTGGTTTTGGTTTGACTTGCCGTCTGGCTGCCCTGTGCCCACCCACAGGTCAAGTCGGAAGAGTTGCCCACAACCTCCACAAAATGTGTTTTTTTTTTTTTGCTGTTGTCGAAGATCCTTGTTGGCAGATATCTTCATGCCAATATCTTATTCCGTCCGTTTCGCAGGTCACTTGGTATCGCACATGCGCTCCCATTCGGGCGAGAAACCGCACGCGTGCACACTGTGCAGCAAGGCGTTCGTCGAGCGCGGCAATTTGAAGCGCCACATGAAGATGAATCACCCGGATGCTATGATGCCGCCACCACCCGTGCATCCGCATCCACAAATACCGGCTGGTGTGCTGACCCAAGTCAAGCAGGAAGTGAAACCGATCATAAGTGAGTCGGACACAATTCATACAATTATTAAGAAGACACGTAGAAACTACGCTCGTTCAATAATAAAACTAACCGAATCTTCTCCTCCTTCCACCCTCCTCCCATCCACCCGGCACATTGTAGTTCCCCATCACTCGGCGACGACGACGATGCACACCATACAGCAGATAACAGCAGGCGCCGCAGCAGCGGGCGCCGGAGCCGTCCAGTTAGCGCCAGGCCTGGTGCCGCTGGTCACCAGCTCGCTCATCTCGCACAATGCGCAGCAGTCGCAGAAGCAGCAGCAGGCGGCTGCAGCAGTTGCCGCCCAACAGCAGGCGGCAGCAGCAGCTGCGGCACAGCAACAGGCGGCCGCTGCGGCAGCAGCTCAGCAGCAGGCGGCGGCAGCAGCAGCGCACCAACAGCATCAGCAACAGGTGGCCGCTCAGCAGCAGCAACAACAGCAGCAGCAGCAGGCTGCCGTCGCTGCTCATCAGCAGCAGCAACAGCAGCTTCAGCAGCAACAGTTGCTCCAATTGTCCATACAGCAGGCGGCCCATCATCATCAGCAGCACCAGCAACAGCAGCAGCAACAACAGCAGCAGCAGCAACATCATCAACAGCAGCAACAGTCGCATCCGCAGGCACCGCCGCAACAGCAGCAGCAGCAACAGCAGCCGCCGTCACAGGTGCCTATAGCATTGATAAGTGATCCAGGTGCGCTGGCACGTGCCGCCATGCAGCTGCAACATCTGCCAACAAATGTGGAACAGCATCCAGTGGTTTACTAACAGTAGCCCCTGCTGCATGGCTACCCAGCGACGGCGGCGGCCACAACAGCCACTCCAACGACCACAACACAGTGGTAAAGAAGCACACAAAATCCGGCGGCCAATCGAAGAAACAACTGAGAAGCAACAACAACAATAACAACAACAGCAACAGCAACATTAACCCACAACAACCACAAGAAGCAGCTAGTTAGTTATACGACAACAATATATACTTTTTACCAACAACACAAGAACACAAAGAACAAGCAAATAGCGCGCTGGGTACGCCTTGAACCCCAATTTGTGTCTCCCACTCCGCCCCTCCCGCTCATCTCGTCTATCAGCATCCTCATCCCAGTCTCTGGCGCCCGCTTGCGCAACGTGCAATACAAGAAAATGAAGAAAACATCTCATCAATTTATTATTTCCCTTCCAATTGTTCTCTAACCGATCTTTTTTCGACGCTTAGCGTCTATTTAATATTATATATATATATATATATATGCACTTATATATACATATACATATATATGTGTGTATATATATTTCACGTCCCTGTTACATTTATGAAATGTACGCGCAACGTCAGCGATGGGCGTGGCTGTTAGCTGTGCTATCGGCCATGTCAAAAATCAGAGGAGGGTTGTTCATCAAAAATTGGGTTCCAACAAGTGGGTTTCGTAATCAGTTTGATTTTGATACGTTTTCGGGCTCCTGTATTTCTTATATTATTATTATTATTATATTTTTCTTATTAAGCTATCTATGCATAGGAAGTGTAAGAGAGACATTCATATATATATATATATAACTTACAAGGCATCCTCATATACCACATACAAAAATTATCATAAGTATATATATATATTTATGTATACACATACATATAAACTAACATAAATTACATATACTTTGTATATAGAAAGAAAACTGCAGCAAATCTTTGGAAAGTCATTGGACAAATTATTGTATTATTTTGTGCATTTTGTAAGACAAAGTATGTAAATGAAAAAGCTTAGAACAGCTAAAGCATACATACATAGAAACTACACATAAACATACATACATACATCATACATATTATGCTAATAGCAGCGCCCAGTTAAAATAACAAACCGCCGCCGCCCCCTCTACCTTCAAGTCCCGTTAACATTTAAGTCAAACAAATTGTTGCTTGCTTATCCACCACAAATAAATGAGAAAGCGAAAATGAAAAGAGATATAGAAGAAGATGGAGAAAATTACCCGCTATAAATGGGGCAAGGCGTATTAGAACAGTTAACTAACGAGCGAAGGAAGGAAAAGCTTAGGTTAAGCCGAAAACTAACGAGAGTTGAGAATGCAAGTAAGAGAAAAAGTAGAAGATGAGTATATATATATATATACATACACATATATACATATATATATATATATTATTATTATATTTAATGTTAGTTGAACTACTAAAAATGATTAAGATTGATGATAATGAAAAGGAGAACGAAAGTGGATTAGTTTTTAGTTATATCTACGAAATGTGTGTGTGAATCAGCGCACGCGCTATCTTTATGATTACGATTACGATTATGATATATGACAACATCAAAACAACAAACATAAGCGAAAAAAAAATATATAAATAAAACTAAATCAAGAAGTTATAACCTCCTCCCACACACAATAAACTCACACACACTATTAAAGTTAACAAAAATAATAAATATAACTTGGCACAACTCACAATTAAATATAACAATTACTGTGCTTATGTTGAAAACAGCAACAATATATAGAAAAAGAAGAAGCAAGCCCCAAGCGCCACAAGCAACAACATATCTGCTTTAAATTTTACAAAAAGAAAAAAAAAACAAAAAAAGAATAAAGGATAAAAAAAGAACTATTATTAGATGAGTCAAGTTTATTCATTTTTAAACACCACACACATAATGCTTCCTTTTAAATGCAACATTTTAATAATTTAATACTTTAATGAAACATTTATGATTTAACAAAAAAAAAAAACATTGTACATGTACACAAATAAAACAACATACACAAAAAAAATTAAAAAAAAAAAATTAGTGGTTGATTTTGCTTTGATTCGTTCAGTTCTTTTGTTCAAGACATTTATTGGCGGCTATAGAAGTTTTAAAATATGTACTAAGAATGCAGGGAACAATTGAAAATTGTAAAAAAGAAAACATAAAATTGAACATGAAAAGTTAAACAAATGTTGTGCGCATAAATTAAATTGTTTAAACAAAGAAAAGAAAACACCAATTATTGCGAAGTTTTAGCAGATTTTTGATTGTATAACGAGTCGCTTAAGTCTTATGTATTTTTATATTGAAAAAGAAAGTGCAGCTAATAAATTCAAAAATTTTGAAAACTTCGCATAATTATAAAAAACAAAGACACACACACACACAGCAACACCAACAATACACACACACACATAAATACATAATTATGTAGTTGTTTTAGCCGTGTTAGATTTTGGTGTTTTTTAAAATAGATTGGTGAAGTGTATAGTAGGAAGCAGTATACAAAATGAATTATAGAGTATATATTGTACGATTATTAACTTATATATTAACTGATTAACTGTATCCGTAGCAAGCGAATGGCAATTTTTTAGGTACATTATGTACTAACATCAAATTTCAATTGTGTTGCAATATTTAAATAAATTAAATGTTAATTTGTAAGTATAAAAACCGACACACACACACACACAAACACCACCCACACACTTACAAAAGAACACACGTAATAATAATAATAATGATTATTATTAACAATAAGCTGCTGAGTCGCAAAATGATTCCTAAAACGCCTGGCAGCCAATTAATGCAACAATAAAGAAAAGAAACAAAAAAAAAAACAAAAGTAACAACATAAATCAGTAACAATACTAAGTAAATAGAAACAATAATGTACTATAAAGAAGATACAATATATACACTATATATATACCTACAATATATGCCTATACTGACAAATGAAATTGGATGAATAATAATAAATCATTATAAATACAACATAGAATATATTGTAAAAGTTAAATGTAATTAAATACATACAAATTGATGAAGTAGTAAGCACCAAACAACAAATAAAAAAATTAAAAAAAAAAACGATAAATAATAATAATGAAGCAACAACAAAGCGAAGCCTATAACAATAATTGATTAAAACAAACTTTTAAGGTAACAACAAAAGTTTGTAAGTATTTTTTTACAATTTACAGATAATGAGCTCATTTTTAGGGAAATGCCACAACTTAAGGATATAAAGGAGTCAACAATGTTGGGTTAAGCTGGGTAAACTCTTTCGAGAACTATTGAGTTGGATTTACCTGTTGCAAAATTAACAATAGCAGATCGGGCTTATATATCGCATCGATAAAGGGAATATATTAATAGTTGTCTCTGCATAAGTTCAACGAAATATGACATTAATTGGCTTATAACATTCTTGCAGACAGATTAATGAATACAACGATACAAATTTAATACGAAAATTACGGCTTTTTTTTAATAAAAGCGCAATATTTAAGAAAATATACAAGTTGCAATGCAACAACTATCGCCGCTGCAATTCGCACTAACGATAGTTGCAAATATCGCTGGCTGTGGCACATCACTAACTGTTGACGGCAGGTAGGTGGATGCCGATTTGCCTGGAATAAACCACCCCGAAAAGAAGTCACGTTTAGGTAGGCAGACATCGGGAATTATGGAACCTAAACAGCTGTCGGAACTGCATTTATTTGGCAGTGTCTAAGATGCGCTGCGACTGCCAACAGCTAAACAACAACGGCAAAAGCATCAATCCAATTTCCAAGCCAGCCCACAGATGACAACGGCAACAATAATAACAGAGCAATCATCAGGTAAATACCAAACTACCCTGAGAATATGTATATATATATATATATGGTATGAGGTGAATATATATATATATATATATATGTATATATATAACAACAAACTATTTTTTGCATCTTAGAGCCGAGTCAACCTTCTTCGCTGCTGCAGCTGAACGATGACGTTTTGGCCTTGATACTGACCCAGTTGAGTGTGTATCAACAGTTTGAGCTGACCCACATCCATAGTCGCCTGCGGAGCATTGTCCAAACGCTGTGGCGCACGCGCGTCCAAAATGTTGTGCTGCACGATGAGCAGCTGTGCCGTGCCTCGTCGCGTCAATTTCAGAGATTCATGTTGGCATTGGCGCCGCACATGGAGCGGCTCAGTTGCCAGCAGCTGGATGTGCGAAGATTGCGTATGTTGAGCGGCCACACTTTTCCGGGCGTGATTAGCCTGGAATGGTTGGGCAGCGAAGCGCAGCCGCGACGTGGACGTGCCCGTTTTGTGGATGAGGATGTGCGGCTGTTGAGGCGAATTTTTCCATCGCTACGCAAGCTAAAGCTGCGCGGCTGCCAGGTGACGGGCAATTATCTGTGTGATCTGGAGCTGCTCAGTGAGCTGTGCCTGGACGAGTGTCAGTATCTGGAGTCGCAGCACTTTCGCGACATATTCCGGCAGCTGAAGCTGCGCACATTTGACATAATGGAGGATTGTGATGAGGTGAACTGCTGTGATCTGGTCGATGTGCAGCTGTGTCCCACTCTCGAGCACATCAAGATCGCCGACTATCATCTGTGCATGGAGTCGGACATAACGCAACAGCTGCTCCAATTGCCCCGGTTGCAGAAGCTCTCCATTTACTCGAAGAACTTTGTGTTCGATGTGCTGGCGCGCATAGCGCGTCCCAGCAGCCCAGCCATAGCTGGAGGCATCAAGCAAATCGAGGGCTTCTGCTTCAGCGGGTTGCTCCATGACTATGAGCGCTTCTTTCGCGAACTGAGCAATCTGCGCCAGTTGCGTCGCCTGGAGGTGCATGGCCAGTCAAAGGATGAGGGCCAGCTGCAGTGCCTCAGTGACCAGATGCTCTCGCAGTTGGCTGTCCAGCTGCCCGAGCTGTGCGAGCTGCACCTGTGTGGCCACCAGCTGGAGAGTCCCGCTGGTCTGCTGCAATTCGTTAGCAACTGTCGCCAGCTGCGCATCTTGGACATGACCAGATCGCGTTGCATTGGTGACGCGTTCATCTCCCGCTGCCTGACGGTGCTGTCCAAGCAAAACTGGCGCACCCAGCCGCTGGAATTGTGGATCCGACAGAGTGACATTAATCCCAGCTGTGTGCAAGTAGGCGTGCAAAATACCATCCGATCCCATTATTAATGCAACACTAATTTCCATCATTTGTTTTGCTTGTAGAACCCGCGATATTTGATCAGTGAAAGATGGCTGAGAATTGATACCAAAAAGATGACGCCCAACATGTATTATGTGTCCGGTGTGCTCAAATTTAGCTTTGTAAGATCGTAATTGATGACCTGCCCCAATCTGTGCCTAACCACCCAACATTATTATTATTAGCCCTGTATTATAATCGGATTAAACAACAAATCGTTTAAGTATTGAATTAAATATAAAAATATAACTTTATTTTACATTGATTGCTTTTTATTTAGCACAAATTATTAATGGCCGCTATTTGTGTATATGAAATACGTCTTTAATAATAATCTAATTCGCTCAAGTTATATTTTCAAAATTGGTAAAACATTTCTTACTTTATTTAAATTGTATTTTCTTAATAGATGCCTTTTGCTGTAAAGAATTTAAGCGTTTATGAATATTATTAAATATTACATATTATTAAATAGCTGCCAATGTAAGAATAAAATTATTCTTAAAACCCATTATTATAATAAGTTTAACTCAGCCAGTTTTTTTTTTTAAAGTGCATTTGTTTTCTTAACTGATAACAATTATTATTGCTTATATTACTAAGCATTAGAATTTAATAATTTCATTTAATTAAACATTTGAGATAGTTAATAAAGTCATATAATTTAATTTGAAAAACTTACGACTTTATGGTGATTTAAACTCGAAGATATTGGCAAATTTTATAACTATTTTCTGAACCAAAACAGTTTTTCTTGAAATATTTGTTTTGTATTTCTTTCCTTAAGACCAACATTTTTGAACGCAATTCTTTCTGATTCTAAGAACACTTTGTATCTAGTTTTCATGTCGATTTTCCAAATATCAATAAGATTTTTTTTAGAGTAGTTCTACGTCGATTCTTGTATAAGATTTGTATAACTACAGCTGAATTCTATAACTAATATATTTTCAAGACCTTCAACCTGACATTAGATTAATAATCGGAAACATATTGTGGATTCGTATAAATTAACAGGAAATTTAGATTCTCAATCTGAAATAAATCAACAAATGTTAATATTAACTAATAAAAATATGTCTATTAACAGTAAAAAAAAAATACTGACGTAATTTATTCAAATCTGGATTGACAACAATCAACTGACAATTAGCGATTGTTGGGTAATAAATAGAATGCAATATATCAAAACAAACGCCGTGTTAGGGATTTGTAATTTCTTATAAATATATATATATATATATATATATATATATATATATATATATATATATAAATATATATTTATAGTAGTTGAATGTTGTTGGTGTGGTTTTTCATTTTTATCACATCAGCGCTTTTGCTCATTGAATCCAAGTGAGATTGGAACCTGGCTCTTTCAAGTCTTATCAGTAAACGTAGGGAAAATTGGAAAAACACGTAATTTTTTTTTTAGAATTTGTTGTTTGCTGCAGCTTTGTTGCCCAGTTGCCGATGTTGTATGTTGCCGGCCAGGTTAGAGTTTAAGTGATAACGCATGAGTACGAGGCGAATGACGGTTGGTGGCACTTAGACGATGCCCCCATTTTTTGGGTAAATGTTGCCGCCTCTGCCCCCGTCTACGGCCAAGACTACGCCACAAAATCATTAAAGATAACCTGAACCAAGATTATGGATCGCTTGATTTGAGTCGGGCATTAAAACAACACTAAGTTCTGAATGCATAAGCATTAAACAAAATATTGTATGGCCAATACACTGCAACACAAATTGTACTTCATTGTGTGCTCGAATTTATTTCTGATTTCTGCATTATCAGGCTAAATATTTTGTCAATTCGATCGGCGTCGACAAATTCGCCGAAAAGGGTTCACACTTATTTTGTACAGTGCATCAATAAACTTTCTTTAGGTGCAGTATCAATGCGTTGCCTGCGATCTCATTGCAACGCCGCATAATAATCATCATTATGAGTTCAGTTTTCTTTTTATTGATATTTGTTTAAAGTGTGTGTGTGAGTGTTTTGTATTTTTATTTTTTTTTTTGACAAGTACTAAAGAAGCAACATGTTTATTAAAGTAGTCAGTCGTTATCAAGTCGGCACTTAGAGCGCTTCGTATGTGTCTCGAGAAACTGGAAAATCTTTTGAGCACCAGTTCAACTGGCAGGATTCAAACAAAATACTACAAATAAAATCGAGACAGTGGCGGTGGCAGTCAACGGTATTTATGGAATTATCAGTGAGAAAAGAATCCGATGTGCGTTATCAGAGTTGAGCGGCGATAACCTCGGTGGACCTTTGTGGTGTCTTCGGCACGAAAATTAACAGTAAAAGACAATCTCGAACAGGTGTTTATAGCTGGTGTGATTCATCTGTTCTGTGACGTATCATTGGAAAGGTCATCCAAACAAAATTACCGGGTAAGTCGTCGTCATATGAACCAGTCAACTGGCTAATTACTTATTTATAGAGGTTTTTTGACTTATACTAAATTGTTGAATTATTAAGTCGAGCTATTTGGAATATACGTATATATCCAAGGAAATGCGACACTGAACTTGCTCGAATTTAAATTATTATTCAAATTAAGTATGCAACGCAAAACCAGACAGTATTCTATAATAACTGATTGCTACTTGTCTATGTGTCAGTTTTAATCTTTCCGTGAAAACTAATCTCTCAGTTTTAAAGCTATCTATCTATGGAAGTTATGCTATTTCTGTCAGAGTCGTCGATTGTGAATCAAAGGTTGCACACAAATCGTCTGAAACAAGTTGAAAGGCCTCGCTGTTTTCCAGTATGTTGTAACCAAGCTAACTACTTGCCACATAATTAGGCTCTTAATGTTATAGTTCAACATTTAAATATGGGGAAATGAGATAATGTAGTTCCTGAAGCTTTAGGGTCAACTTACTTATTTGTTTATATTTATTTATTCTTTTAATGCTCTTAATAATGTTCCCAATATATATCTTATATTATTTATTTACTTTTGTTTTTTAATTATAATTTCTGGATAATTATATTTATATTATTTATTTGTTTGTTATTATTATTGTTAGTTTATTAAAAATTGTATACTATATACTATATATTTTATTTTGTGTTTTCTTTTGTGGATCTTTCATGTTTTCTTTGAATTGAAGTTGACGGCTTTTCTATGTTTATAAATATAAATTTTTATTAAAAGTTTTTAAAAAATATACCCAGAACCCAGCTTCCAAACTTCCCTTCAATAGTTTTGCACATTCAAATGTAAACAGGAGTGCAATTGCTCTCATCAAAACTAAAGCAGTGCATTTATTTATGCCCAAGCCGGAACTGGAAAGCCGGTGTAAATAAACACACATATATATATATATATATTAATGTAGAAAATCGTCTATAACTGGAAAAGAGATCAAAATGAGAATATATTTTTGACTTTAATCTAGCAGTTTTTATCCGACCTTTTTTAAGATACAGTTGTACAGTTAATACAAAATCTTTAAATGTATATTATATATTACTTATTCTCTTAGAATGTTGGCGGCTCGTCGTAATTGCTTTATCAGAGACAATCTAGAGCAATTTCTCGTCGGATATTTTGAATATATATAATACTACGGAAAAATGTCTCAAAGTTATGATATTTTTAATTAACTTGACTTTGGCTCTGATTACAGCTTATGTCAGTAATTGATTCAATATGAACTTCTTACAATAATATATATTTAATATCAAGTATATAGCAATCACTGAGCCAGTTATAATATTTATATGGCGACTAGCTGCATAAATGAAAAACGTAAATCGATTCTAATTTCGAGATTCATTTCAGTTACAACCATCGTGCTGTGAGTGACATGATTGCTAAAAATCGGATTGCCTTGACCAGTCTGGTGGGTGTTTTGCTCGCCCTGTTGGGTCTCGTTTATGTGCTCAACCTGGAGCGCATTCAACGTCGCGCCCTCGAATGGGTAAGAGCCGCAAGGACGAACGGATTATCCTCGATTAATTATCATACATATATTTCATATATGTTTTCCACAGTTTATGGTGCTCAAACCCAATTCGATGCTTACCAATCTGTGGCAGTCCCCCAATTTAAGCATATCGGTAAATATATACATCTTTAACTGGACCAATTCGGAGCACTTTGACGATCCGAATGTAAAGCCACGCTTCGAGGAGCTCGGACCCTATGTATTTACGGAGAGTCAACAAAAGGTGAATATCGTCTGGCATCCAGAGAATTCTACCGTATCCTATTTGCGTCGCAGTCGCTTCTACTTCAATGCCACGGCCAGCAGCGGAAAACTGAACGACACCGTTGTATGCCCCAACACTCTGGGCGTGGGTCTACTCAATAAAATGCAGAACTGGAGTCCATTTCTGCGCACCCTCATGGTCATGGCCATGAAAATGTATGGAATGGATGCGACATTCACAAGACCTGCCGATGACTGGCTATTCACTGGCTTCGATACGCCGCTGATAAAGATGAGCAAAATGGTTCCCACCAAAATGATACCCCAATTTCATTTTCCCTACGAGCGCATTGGCTACGGCTATCCGGTAAGATTGATTCTAGTAAGGTGCAACCTTTTTCAAACCAATTTTTTTTTTTTTTTAATGTAATATTTGTAATTCATAAAAGTTGCTGATCAAGTGATTCTCGCCCACAGCGCAATGGTAGCACAGAGATCTATGGTCATCATAATGTCTACACAGGCCTCCAGGACTTTAGTAAATTGGGTCAAATCGCACGCTGGCGTTACGACAATGCCACCGATGGTCACCCCAAGTGCAAGCTGCGTGGTAGCTTGGGTGAGTTCCATCCGAGTCCACTGCGGCAGGGTGAGCCTATCTCATACTTTATTCCCGACATTTGCCGTGAGCTGAAAATCGATTATGCGGGCACAACGGAGTTTGAGGGTGTCGAGGCCTACGTTTACAAGGGCTCTGCGAGAAATATGGCAAATGGTAGCATAAATTGCTCATCAATCAATCAATCAACCAAGCAATGAGCATTCATTGATTTTTCAGGAACTGATAATCCAGAGAACAGCTGCTACTGCACGGGCAACTGCCAAGAAGTGCGTTCTGGTCTGATGAATATCTCTGCCTGCTGGTATGATGTACCTGTTTTTGCCTCGTCGCCACATTTCTATAATGCGGATTCGTACTATGCTGATGCAGTGGATGGCATGAAGCCGGACAAGGATCGTCATGAGATTACCGTTATATTAGAGCCCAAGACAGGGATGCTTTTGGAAATCAAGGCGCGCCTGATGGTCAGTCTGCTGGTGGAGCCACGCCCGGAATCGTAAGTAGTGATTACTAATCTCTGTATTGTAAAGAAAATAGTAATAATAATTATTGCTCATCTTTCCATGTGACCAGTGTGTTTCGCAAATCTCGTAGCCATTTCTTACCGCTCGTCTGGGCCGATTATAGAGTTCGCATTTCACCGGATCTGTTATTTTATTTAAAACTCTTACCGATCTCTGCGCTCGTCGGAAAGATCTTCGGCTTTGTAGCCATTGCCTTGGGCGTTATGATGCTACTCTGGTATCCGCGACAGATGGTGTTGCAGAAACATTTCATGCGCAAGATCGATATTACCAGCTTGGAGACCCGCATGCAGGCAGCAACCGCGAATACGGAGCTCAAGAATTATGTGGTGGAGGGTTCCCCACTGCTGGTCGGATTACAATTGGATTACAATGTGGCGACATCCGATGATGCACAGCGTGCCAGTTGAGAGCACGTATCATATTAATAGAATTTAAAGTATTGTGATAAGGAGTAGTTGCTTAAGTTAAGAATATGTTTGAATCTAAGTAATACTAAGTATGACTGTTTGTGGTGTTTAAAGAGTAAGCTAATAAAAATTATAAGTTTCTCTTTAATGTCTGCCCTTTTTAGTCCCTACGACCCTACGTTTTTAAAATTATATATTCGCTAATTTCATGATATGAAATGGAAATCTCGGTTAAACTCCAAAATTCTTTTGCTTAATAAACTTTGTGAGCACAATTGTAATTGTAATTGCCTATTCGCAGTTTATTCGGGTATTTTTTGATTCTACGATCAACATTTCATCACCAAACTCAAAACCCCACTAATCAGTTACTGATAAGCCTATCTTAATTGATACATGTACGTGTATATTTATATATATATATATATATACATATATGTGTTCTGATAAATGTTCACATTGCAACATTCCATTTTAAAAATCCCTGAGTCCGTTAAAAATATTATTACCGCTTAAAATGCACAATAAGCGTATTGAGCAGAGGTGTACCCGTTTCAGAGAGATGGAACCGGTTTTGTCATGGATGGCCGAAACACTGTCAAAGAGCGATGGGAGATGCCAAGAGATAATTTTGAGAGAGGGAGAGCTGTTGAACAATTCAAATGCTCTTTTGCTGCTCCCACTCTCATTCGCTGTGCGCATACCCTCTCAGCTGTAGAGTTGCATATAACTCTGATCAGTTTGTTTATTAAGATCCGCGTTACATTTACATTCACATTTTACAAAGACAAACCATAAAATTACAGTTATAGTTTAAATTCATTGAATGTTGAAGCGCGATAGAATTACTTAGAATTATTTAGAATATTAGAACTAGTGGAATACTAATTTAGGGTATTTTTATGTCGACCAGCTGCTAAACATCTACTACTTGCTTTTAATGAAAAATATATACATAATTGCTGCTTGGTGGCATTTCGAAAAATAAAATTGCTTCAGTCGCAGAACAGGCGTAGCGCCGCTCAGACATGGTGGTGATGTGACACGTGGCTGTTTGGTAAAGTTCACGATCAAGTTAACGGTGTGTTGACGTCTGGCGATATTAAAACAAAGGAGCGCGAGTGAGACGCAAGTATGTAAGAAATAGACGCCTTCAATACAAATGCACAGGCATTAAAACTACAAAGTGAATTAAAAGAAACGTTTTGTTTTTTATTGTGTTCATGAATATTAATGGATATATGTGACTAAAATTAAAGAGCATTTGAAATTTGAGCATTGGATATGGAAAATATCAGGAAGAAGCAGTAAAAGTGACAAGTGCTAAAGGTGTTAACTAAATTCGCAGGCGTTCAAACTAAAACAACGCTTAATAGCTAAGCTAAAGAAAAAAAATCCCTACGCACATACTTAAAATGTTGTTGCTGAGAGCACGCGTGTGTTTCTGTGTTTGAGTGAGAGAGAAACGTAAGGCGCGGGCGCGAGAGAGTTAATCCCGTAGCTGAATACAAATACGAATACTGGCTGCGGCTACGGTTCGTTCCTGTCAATTGTGAATCGCTGATAAAACCGTAAATATAAAACAAAATATACAATAACGCTGCCATTTTTTAGGGTTATGTTTTGCAAATCATACTCTGACGCATCGTGCTTGCTATTTTTTCAAACAGAGATTATCAATACACCAGCGAAAATATAACAGTACACATATGTATGTATGTATGCATGCATATATGTATATATGGGTATATGTTCATTTTGGCACATTGCACTGTGTTTTGGTCTATTTATAGGTGTATTAACATGTACAGTATATGAACAAAAAGAAAGAGCATAATATGTCAACAGGTTGCGGAAGCGCTCCGCAGAACAACAACTACAGTCCAAGGATTCCTGTGCAAGTAAACGAAATAAAAACATTGTATTTTTATTCGCACTTGATACAATAATCCGTCTTAAAGTTCTGTGTTTTTTTTTATAGTTGTATGCGGTAAAGTTGTTGCCGCCATTCCACGACGCGTGATTAATTTTTCGTTTCTGTGTCAACAAAGCAAAGTTAAATAATCAGAGTACTAGGCATAAAATGGCAGTGGCTGTAGGCGTTGCTCACAAATGCGGCTAGTCAAGTAATGGAATACCCATTTTTTGTTACACTTATTCAATAATTAACCTTGCTACGTGTGCATTGATTACAAAGTAAACACACGTAAATTGGCAGCACATATGCCCAGGAATGTTGAAGTTTTTTGTGCTGCATTAAACACAAAAGGCCTGAAAAACAAAAGCCGCGTAGCAATAATAATAATCTTTACTCCCACTCCAACTGTAATGGAACCGGTTTTTAAAAGCCTTACTAAAATCATGAGCGGTTCAAACACATTTTAATTTTCTATATTATTATTTAATAGTAATGGTAGTAAATAAGTTCGTTCTAAAAAAAAAAATTTAATTTTTGAAGATTAGATTTGCAATTACGACGCAGTAATGCTTCGCCGCGCTTTGGCGCATGATTCGTCAAATTCCATTTTTTACACGCTTTCTCAGCCGCTGCTGCTCTCGCAAGTTCATGTGCAAGCCCCGATAACGATAAACCGATAAGGGCTCAATTTGCTTCACACATATGCACATTCACAAATGTTCAGACTGGACTACAAAGCTCTCTATTTCTCTCTCAAACTATCTCAATGCTTATCTGTATTTACAGGAAACGACTCCGACGACGCATACAACAATACACAAACGCTTAGCCTCCTCAGTGCAACAACGGAAGAGCAAGAGAACAGGCGTACGAAAAACTGAAATAGTTTCTTGCCAAACACCCACAACAAGAACGACAACGAAATACGGGAAAGGCCAGGGACTTTATAATCGTCATCGAAAATCGCAAAAGTAATCGCAATCAAAAGAAATGACATCACGCGCGCGTCTCTGTGCCTGGCGGCTGGGCATTTTCTTATTTGGCGCATGCTGCATAGGCGCTGGCGTTTATTTACTGCGCAACTGGATTGACATATTCACGCACATGCGCGGCAAGGTGAGTGAGCTGCTGTCTGATACAAACGGGACATGTTGAAGGGAATCACTTTCAAATATGTAATTATTACTTTGCATATGCCAAAGTCCTCCCTTTGCAAATTTAGCATATTTTTACTACAGTATTTAATGGAGCTCTGCCCTATATCTATCAGTTGTTATCTAATCAGTCACGGTTCTTTGCATAATTACATCAGTCTTTTTGCCATCCAGTCATGTTTTATCACTATGGAGCCAAGATTCTCCAACAGTCAATTTGCCTAAATGGCTCATGGGTCAACTGAACGTGAACCCCGCTCATTAGCATACAATTAGTATGGTATTGGCGGTTAGCTGGGAGAGGGTTAGGCTCGGCATGGGACAAATTCACCAGTTGTCTGATTAAATATCAATTGGACTCAATTTTTCACAAAAAATACCTAAAACTAAAACTGAGTGTGCTGCAGGTGTTCGTTAAAAGAAAAAAGAATGAATGATAATGAACTCTTTTTTTTCTATATACTCTTGTATAGGGTATGACAAATTTCTTATGAAATATGTGAAGCATTTATGGAGGCATTTGAGTCACCATTAAGTATATTTATTATTAATCAGCATTTCAAGCCGAGTTGATATAGACATATCAGTCAGATGAACAGTCATGTTATATATAGCATATATATAATTTATGAGAGTGATACACCATTTAAACAACGTAACCTTGGCATTTGGGTTATTTAAATCAAGGCTAGCCGTAAAACAAAAAACCTATCAATCCAATTTGTTTAAAAAGTACACTTACATAATAACAAATTTTGAACTCTGAAGTTAAATTTAAATGCCAGTACATTACCTCCAGTACAAGGGTATATAATCTTAAGTGTGGAATTCTTATTTTATTATTAGCTATTTTTGGACACTGACTAAGAAGTTTCGCCTTAATTCCGATAACTAATAGTTGCTAATAATGCCGCTACAATCAATTCAAACCATTTTGACATGAATCACTGGAGCGAACAGCTGCAAGGTTAATCGAATCACTGATCTATTTTGCCAACATTTTGACAGCGGAAATATAAGTGGGTTGCATTGACAAACTTCGTAAACAAACAATTTCAGTTTTTGCCCTGGGAATGAATTATCTTATCGCAAACCATTTATCAATAGAATTTAATGCCATTGTTTGATTAGAAACGATGTCTGAATTGCCAACTCTATTTTATTGCGTTATTTTAAGGTATTGTTTTTGTTTATGTTGATTTTGTCAAATTAATAAAAGGCTTTTGTAATTACACCTGTCTTATAATGCGGACAGGTGTGTCGCCCTTGACCGAAGAACACCTGTTTTACAGTCTTTGATATCAACCAATTAACCGCAACCACAACAATCTCGGAAATCCTATCAATTTAATCTGGAGCAAGTTTGCACGTGCCGTTGTCTCACAACAAAAATGAACTTAACAATAGTTCTTTATATCAGTAAAACATTTCGTGAAATGCAAAAAAGTTATGAATTTAATCTTTATGACCCCTTTAATTTCAAAGGGATCGCGTCCAAGCGCTGTAGTATACACCCAGAATCTAGCCAAATGATGAATGCATGTCATTATAGATTTTTGATGGGCAAAATGCTGATAACATGACGCTCACATGACATTTAAATGAACGATCGCGGAATTACATAGATAGCCAACAATGTAGCGAGAGATTTACGTTAAACATAGCGTTCTCGAAAACCGATTCGACCATTTCATGGCTCTACAAAACCGTGAAAAACAAAAAACGAATGATAATACGAAATAGCGATTTGTCTACATCATTTTATAAATGTTTATCTTAATTAGATGATTAATTTAATAATTTAATCGATTACAAGTAATGTCATTGACAATTTCAGGAAATGGCACTCAGTCCCACATCGCGATCATTTGAGGGCTGGAAAGTTTCACCGCTGCCGCTAAACTTTGATGTATATCTATTTAATTGGACCAATCCGGACGACCTTTACCAGGGCTCCCCAAGAAAGCCGCACTTTGTACAATTGGGACCGTATCGGTTTCGTGAGAAACCCGACAAGGTGGACATTGAGTGGCACAATCAAAATGCTTCAGTCTCATTTCGCAAGAAATCCTTCTTCTACTTTGATGCTGACGGCAGCAATGGCACCCTGCAGGATGTAGTCACTTCGGTCAACACAGTGGCACACGTGAGTTACATTCGGAACTCCGTGAACACATAATTTCTTACTAAAACGCCATCGATTTCTATTAGGCTGGTGCCATTCGGCTTCAAGAATTAAAAATATTTCGTCAGTTAGCATCAATGCTGCTTACCATCCACGAGCATGTCAGCGAAACGCGAACAGCCGAGGAGTGGTTATTCAAGGGCTTCGATCATTCCTTGGTCACTATTGCCAAGTTTCTGAAACCCGATGCCGTCCCATACGATCGCATTGGCTTTCAGTATGGACGCAATGGCAGCTCAAGTTTTGATGGCGACCTTAACATATTCACTGGGGCCGATGACATCAGCAAAATGGGCCAAATACACACGTGGAACAATTTGACACATACGGGCGCCTTTGAGGGTGCTTGTGGCGAGGTCAAGGGCTCAATGGGCGAATTCTTTCCGCCCAATCTTAGCTCCAGGGATAGCGTTCATCTCTTTTTGCCCAAATTATGCCGCGCAGTGCCGCTGGACTTTAAGGAGGAAATCAAAGTGCATGGCGTAACTGCATATAAATACAGCGGAACCAGACACGGCGTGGACAATGGCACAATGTATCCGGAGACCAGTTGCCAGTGTGTTGATGGCAAATGCATGCCGGCGGGCGTTATCAACATTAGCCGTTGTGCTTTTAACACATCTATCTATATGTCATATCCACACTTTTATATGGCTGATCCCAGCTATCTGGAGGCTGTGGATGGCCTGCAGCCGGATCCCGAGAAGCATGAGTTCTTCATGGCACTGGAGCCGAATGCTGGCGTGCCCATGGAAGTGGGTGGTGGCTTCCAGGCCAATTATTTAATGGAGCCAGTGCCGGATGTTGGGTAAGTTAATCATATTAATCAGAGTTTGGCAGCGTTTATGAAACCTTCAAATTAACAATTTTCAATTGCAGTCTCTATGAGCGCGTGCCACGTGTACTGCTTCCACTGATGTGGGCGGAGGAGCGTGTGCGTGTTCCCAAAGAAATCGCTGAGGACGTGGCTATGGTGCCGCTCATTGTGATGCTGGGTCAGATCATTACGGGCATTCTGCTTGCGGGCGGACTAATCTGCATCTGCTGGTATCCCACACGCCAATTGACGCGTCTCTGCCAAAGCGATGATCCTAAGGCCAAGGCCTTTGTATTGCGGCCGCTCACCCACTTTGCAACTGGTGCAACGCCAACTGTGCAGCAACTCCTTCGCCAAAATGCCAGCGACAATCAGCGTGTTGTGGTCCGTTTGTTGGACTATAAGCGCAATTCGGGCATTGGAGATGCCGATGACGAGTACAGCGCTGGCAACACTTCCACAGATCTAATCAAGACTCGCTCATCAGATGTGATAATTTGTTAATATATATATATATTTATCGTTGCATCTTCATTCGTTGTAATATATATTGTACAGACATGCATATATATATTTAAGGAGCCTTCGTCTCGCCATTAAGACTCAAGAGGCTGTTACCCCAAGCCAAGTTGCCTCATTCATATAGGGTTATTTAAAACATATTCACACACACACACACACCACTCATCCATACACACGCACATCATTTTCACAGACTTTCCTCATCTCACTGCACCAGCACATCTACGTCTGTGCCGGGAGTTCAGAGAGAGAGATCGATACGGTTATTTATTTATTAGTGCCAAAAATAAAAAAGAAGTGAAAGTTATTAACTAAATTAGTAAGTTAACTAAACATCTTAAGAGTGATAATTGTATGTTCAAAGTTATCAATCCCTTTGTTAACATTAAAACTGCGCACATCCAAAGTATTTATATATTATACTATATTATATACATGTATAAATTTAATGCATTAAGATATATTTTTATATATACAAGGCGGCGACAATTTGCGTCTGAATTGAAATGAAGTGATAAGAAAACTAAAACGCGTATTCATCGAGCGTCCTAAAAATATTAATACATAAGAAAACAATTCCCTACAGAAAAATACAACTGAATAAAAAACAAAACAAAATCAAAATTTAAAAACAAATGAAGGAATAGTTTCTTTATACGTTCTTCAGCCAGCTGGTGACGGCCCAAAAACAGAGGCTGATAAAGCTGAAGCTAACCAGGGAGTTAAACGTGCTAGCACGGTTGTCCGTATTGCCCAGATCCAGTTGCGAGGACAGCTGCTCGGGCACATCCAAATAGACACGATCCAGGCCGAAGCCGAAGATAAGTTTCCGCAACTGAGCCACATCCACATAGTCATTATCCGACGACCAAATAGTCAATGAGCACTCGTTGGTTTCATTTACGGCAGCAACCAGCTTGTGCAACTGGGTGACGCTATTGGCGGCAATGCCGGCACGGACCGGAAAAGTGATTGGCTGTCCGGTGGAGGTCACATTGTTGTCATTGATACACTTCAGCATGGAATCGCATTGCTCCGCGGTGTACTGGCCCTCGTTGTAATTGGCACCCCACCTGGTTGTCCAGCCAATGGAGAGAACGGCCTGCTTGTAGCGCATGCAGCCGGCAAAGAACCGCGCCGGATCTACTGGCACTGAGCTGGTTTGCTTCACAGGTCCGCTGATTATATCGGCATTTATCCAAATTGGATACGTCATCTAAGCGAATAACAAATCCGATTAACTAGCAACTTTACAACAGTCCCATGCTGTTGCCCACCTTTGGTATAGTCTCATCCAGAATTCCGAGGGAGCCCTCAAACACCTCTATTGACTTGAAGTCCAACTTAACACCCTTCTCGGCGCCTTCATTCTCCTCGTTGTGCGTCTTGATTTGCAGGAGAAAGTCCTCCAGTGTCAAATCCGAGACATTTGCAGGAGGATGTGCCATCACTGGCAAGTCTGGGCCATTGCCATTCAGTTTGCCCAGCACAATATCCGCCTCAATCATATCAATGCCGCCTTTAAAGTGTCGTGCAAAAGTTAATGTGTCTTCTAGGGGTCAAATCATATTTATAGTTTATACTCACTGCCGAGTGACTCGGCGAGTAGCTGCTGGTTGTTGACGGCATGCGCCCAGCTGATGGCAGTCAGGTTGGTCGCCTTGGCGGTGAGTTTGCCCTTGTCGAAACGCACCATGTCTACAATTTTTGCATTCTCCTCCTGATCCTGCTGAAGTACAATGTTATGCGTTAGGTTTTTGGCTTCTGACGCTTGGAGTGTTTCAAGTTCGTAATAAAAAACGCTTTCGTTTAAAGCAGCTCCATTGATGTTGACCGGAAAGGCTGCTATATTCAGATTTTGTTCAATTAAATGTATATGTATATATATTCATTTAATTTATTTTAATCAGAGATAGTGAAAGAGAAAGATGGAGATGCGGCTATATTTTTATTTACTTATTACCTTTAATAATGCGAAAACGACGCTTGCAAAGAGACAGTCAATTCTTGTTTCTATGAATACAACCACAATTACATTTTCATCATATGTTGTGTGTGCGTGTGTGTCTACATACATACTGTGTATGGCGTTAGCAAACAAAGAACTGTAGTGTGCGAATGTGTGCAATCAGTAGCGGTTAATGAATTTGTGCCTTATATTGGAGGCGCTGCTACTGAAGCAGTTTCACCCGAATTCCACAGCAATTTCAATAAAACTGCGAGCGACTTCAATTTATGAGAGAGATATAGATGCCAGTTGCAATGGGAAACAATGACAATGACATTTATGGGCAAGCCGCAAAATGCGCATGCGCAATGGAATGCAAGTGATGCGTAAACGACGACGACGACGACGACAACAATAATAATTCCTCAGATAAGTTGAGAGACTTTACCCAACATGCAAATCGGAATTGCAAGACACTGCAACCAAGGCTGCCCACGAGCTGCAGTTGTGCTTTTAATTGTCATATTCATGCTGCAGATAATCAATTACAGCAATCAGGCAGGCAATGTATATTTGCGATAAGCATATCAAGTGGTTAATATTGAAGTATTTTCTTCCTCTAATCGTTGACCTTTGCTCGTCTAATTTCTTTTGGTTTTCATAATAATATTGCTTACAAGTGTATGTTGATAATTATTAAACATGAATTTGTAAGCAAAAACAAATTATATAGTTCTTCGACTATTTTAAAACTTTAACGTACGATAACTGCAATGTGTCGCGAGTAAAGTTAAATAATTTCTAAATCACTTCGATAAGAATCTATCGATATCGGAATTCAATTTATTAAAAAAATGTAGCGATTGAAGTTACTGCTGCATTTAATTCTTGAGAAGTGACTGACGATGGTATTCATCGTAAGAGTGATAGTTTTGATTATAACACATCTCTAATGCCGCTCAGCTATTGAAATGTTAGTCTTCTGTTACCGCCAATGTTAGATTCAAACACATGAAAATAATAGAGAACGCTGTTAATAACAAATTTATTTTGATGCCGCTGTTAGAGGGCTGTTAAAAAAATACCAAGATAAAACAAAAAAACACCACAAAAAACAGGTGCCCAATGTGCCTTGGGGATTACGTGTACTGCTTGTCTTTCGATAATATTTTCTTGGTTCAACCGCACACAATCAGCAGCCAGTAGCGGCCTGATAAGCAGCCGGCACAATTGTTGAGACCACACTCATAGCTCAAGTAAAGAGAAAGTGATTTTCAAATATGGACGACTTTATTAAGAAGGGTGCTCTGTTCCTTATGAACCAGAAGTGCTATGACAACTACTTCTTGGATCACAATTTCCTCGATGGTAAGTGGCATTTATCAACCAAAATGCTATTGTTAATAAATGCATTTTGTATAATCTTAATTTTAGTGCCGTGCTTTAAGGCGCTGCTGAGCAAAGGTCTCGGCATTGCCATCATTGCTGGTTCGGTGCTGGTGAAGGTGCCGCAGGTGCTGAAAATTCTTAACAGCAAATCTGGCGAGGGCATTAATTTATTGGGCGTTATGCTGGACCTGCTGGCCATCACATTCCATATGTCCTACAACTTTATGAATGGCTATCCGTTCAGCTCGTGGGGCGACAACACTTTCCTTGCCATCCAAACTGTCGCCATTGCTGTTCTCGTCCTCTTCTTTGGCGGACGCAGGCCGCATGCCGTCATCTTTCTGATTTTTTATTCCAGTCTTCTGTACGTGCTCAACTCTGGATTGACACCCATGAAGGTGTTGCTAACCATTCAGAGCTGCAACATACCCATTCTGCTGGTTGGCAAACTGTCGCAGGCACTGACTAACTATAAGGCCGGTTCCACTGGTCAGTTGTCGGCGGCGACGGTCATATTGATGTTTGTCGGTTCCTTGGCACGCATCTTTACTTCGATTCAAGAGACTGGCGATCAGATGATTATCATCACCTTCTGCGCATCCACCTTTGCGAACGGCGTGATCTTTTCCCAGCTCCTGTACTACTGGAACACACCAGTCGCTGGCAAAAAGGATGTCGGAAAGGTCAAGAAGCCCACGAAGAGCAAGAAGGCTGACTAAGCTGAAGATTGCATAGCCTTTAGTTTAAGAAACTTTTTCTCGACATGACAGAACAAATTTCAAACCTTTAATAAACTTATTCTTAGCAAATTTTAATAGGAGTCTCTTTTAGTTTAACAGTCGCTCTTAAAGTGCTGCTGCAGCAGATCCAACGCCCGGAAGCGATGCGAGATTTTATTCTTCTCCGATTTGGGAAGCTCCGCATAGGTCTGCTCGTAGCCCTTGGGTTGAAACACCGGATCCCTGTTATATATAAATGTTATTGCTAAATACTTTTATTTTAGAAACTGCCAAATACGAACCAGCCAAAGTCGCGTGGACCACGTGGCTCCACAATAGAACCCTCTGTTATGCCCTGAAAAAGTTTTGGCTCCGAAGTGCTGCCCTCACAGTAGGCAAAGGTGCAAATGGCACGCGCCGATTTATCTTCCCAGCCGGTGAGCATACGATGCAGTCCCTCTGGCTGTAGTTTGTCCAGGAACCACTTAATATACGGACCGGGCAGACCCTGCAGCGCATTAAAGCACAGACTGGTGTCCTCGATCAATACGGGTCCATTCACCTGTTGCGCTGCCTCCTTGCACTTCTTTACGGCAATCTCGTCAATCTCTCCCTGCCACTCCGGCAAATCCACCTGTTTCGATATGATTTGGCGTGGGAAATTGGGTCCCAGTATGGCAATTAGTTCCTCCAGCTTCTTGGCATTGCCCGTAACAAAGGTAATTGGTTTTGACATTCTGCTCTTTTGTGCTCATCAATTTAAGCAATTGGCCGATAACAAAACAAACGCACAAATGAAAAAAAAATGTAAGGCGCGTCGCACAGATGATTGCGTAAGTGGCGCCATCTATCGGCTTTTTGGCCTTTCAATAAAACAGGGTTGTCATGCACCAAAAAGAAAAACGACAATTTGTAATTATAAATAAATATTTAATATTTAAACATAACAATACAAAACATAATTAAATGCGAAATCTTTAGAAACTATCAACTAGAGAAAAGCGCCCCAGCCAATATACATGGCAGCGAGATTGTCCACTTTGGTCGCCTCATTGATCAAAAAGTTCACCTGTCCCTCGGTGGACAATGGAATACTGTTTGCCTGCTGTCTTTTAACCTGCATAGAAAAGTTAAATGTCAATAAGTCCATTGTGTACTCAATGTTAATAGTACTACTCACATGTCCCTGCAGTCGCTCGGCAATGCGCTGCACATCGTTAGTCACTTTGGGATCGGTTAATTCGGCGCCAGTTTTGCTTTTGCTAGCAGTTGCCGTCAGTCGACTCTGGACGCCCAGATCGTAGACGAACGGACGCAGCATTGACATTAACGTCTTGGTCTCCTGCCTGAGCAGGCGCAGTGTAATCTCGCAGCACTTGCGAAAGCTGCCCTCGACACCGAGCGGCCCCATTGCCGTGATCATGTTGTGGGTGAGGCGAAAGGGAACCACTTCGGGATAGGCAAAGGCCTCGCCCTGATTGAACAGGCAATTGAAGTCGACGTGGACAGCGTCGCCATTGCGCTCATCGAACAGTATGTTCTCACCATGACGATCGCCCAGCCCGAGAATGTAGCCCACCATGGACATGACGGCAACGGTGCGTATATAAGAGTTGCGTGCCTCATACCAGCTGTGCGGCGTGCTGAAGCGCTGCAGCAGCCAATCCTGAAATACAGGTGGATGTGCGGGCAGCAGCTGCTTGAGAAACACCTCACGCTTGCGCTCCATCGGCTCCGTCTGCGGCACAGCCAACTGTTGCAGCTGCCGGCCACTCATCACCTGACCCCGCTGCATATACAAAGCGATGCAGATGCCGCGATAGGAGTTCAGATTGGGCAGCCACTCGAGCAGGCCACATTCCTCGTTGAAGGGGAGCACTGCGTAGGTGCGAATGTGCAGGCGCCGCTGGCGAGCGCGTGCATCTTGATGCAGATAGCGCTTCATCAGACCATTGAACTCCATGAGACGTGCATCCTTGCGCAAATCATCCTTCGGCTTGACCATCACATCATAATCCTGCCCATCACTGCAGCGTATGGTCAACTTTTTAGGCCGCGCCGCCGAACGCAACACCAGCACCTTCTCCTGGAAGCCACTGATAAAGATCTGCTGATACGGAAACCAATTGCTGGCCGGCAATTTGCCACTTGTGTGGGGACTTGGCGACGGTGAGTTATCCTGTGCTGAACTGATGCTAAACGTGGGCTGCATGTACTTCTCGAAGGGCAGTAGAATGTTGGAGAAGTTCGCCTGGTTGCACAGCTGCGGCAATCGTTTGTCCAGATCGCTCAGCTTGTAGCTGCGGTCCAAGGTGACCTCCTTGTTGGTAACGCCAATCAGGCGCTCGGTGAGCGTATTGAAATCATTCAACAGACGCTGAAATGTGGCATTCTGGAGTCGCTCGTCGCTCAGGATCAATTTACAGCGCTTGACGCGATTGACGGCGGCAGACTTGAAATGCGGCAACAGCATCCAGAGTGACTGCTGCGGATAGTCGCCGATCAGCTTGATGATCACGTTGCGCAGCACACCAAACACCTCCGGCGATGGATGACACAGCCGGCTCAGCATTTGGGAGTAGGCCGTGTAAAACATGGCCGTTGGCAGCGCTGAGCAGCAATTGTTCAGCAGATCGTTCATCTTGCGCACCAGCTCAGTGTGGGAGGCGGAAGCGATAGGTGCGGCGGCCGTGTCCAGCCAGAGACTGATCAGACGCGGCATGGACTGATAGACATGGTCGCTGCCATAGCGCAAAGATTTGGCATAGTTCAACATGATCTGCAGCAGCAGTTCCTCATCTTCGCGTGAATTGGTGGCCGACGAGGTACGCGCTGTGCGCATCTTCTCCAGAAATTGTGCTAGCTGCACGTAGCAGCGTTCCGACTGTCGATGCACTGCGATGGCCTCGTGGAAGTACTTGAGTATGGCATCCGCACACAGATTCATCGAGTCTGCATTGTACGTGGCCTGCAGGTATTTGCCCTCGAAGTAGAGAAGACGCTGCTCGGCACTGAGCTGCTTGGGATTGCCATCGCACAGCTGCCGTAGGGCGGACAATTGCTCCTCCAAATAGTTCATGGCCAGCACCTGATCGCCCTTCTGCCACAGCAGCTTGGCGCGCTCCAAAAAGAGACCACTTGGCTGATACTCCGACGCCTTCATCAGATACAGATGGGCGCGTTGCAATTGACTTGCATTGCGATTGATCTGGGCGCTATTTAGCCAGAGCTGGGCCAACTGCGTCTGCAGTTGTGCTTGCAGCGGCACACGATCACCCAGGCGACGCTTCAGCTCGCCGAGCAGATTCCGACGAAAACTATAGATGGGCTCCAGCACGCGCAGCTGTGGCTGCAGCACCTGCAAACGCGACTGCCAATCCGCAAAGTATTTGCGCATTAGTTGCGACTGCTGCTCCTCCTGCTCCTGCAGTGTGGAGAGCTGCTCCAGCAGCTGCTGGCTGCACTGCAGCTCGTGCAGCATGTGTAGCTTTAATACCTCGTCGTAGGCATGCGCATAAGAATGCTGTTGCAAGGCCGAACAGCTGCGCAACTGCTCCAGCACCGATCCGCGCATCTTGTCCAGCAACGATTCAAATTCCAATTTGGTTGTTGTGGGCTGTCGCAGCGCGAGACATGCCTGGGCGCATTGGGCATGCCAGTTGGGTCGACAGCGACTCTGCTGCTGTTGCTGCAACTGCAGCTCCTCAAGTTGGTCGTAGCTGCCCAGGCGCCAGAGCAGCTCCGCTTTGCACTCACTGAAATACTGATCCGTGTGACGATCGGACAGTCGCTGCCAGAGGCCATCGGCGATGAGCAGGGCCGTCTTAGGTGTGTCCATGCGCAGATAGGCATCGATGATGGCACGTATGTGATCTGGCTGCAGTTGCTCCGTGCTGGACAACAGTTGCTCATAGCATGTAATCATATCTTGCTGCCGTTCGACCAAACGATTCACCAGAATCTCTTGCGTAACACTCATATCCGAGCGGCGCGTCTGCACCGCACCCTCCACCGAATCCGAGTCCATCAGTCGCCCGTAGAGCTGCACCAAGAACGTGAACTGCTCGAGTAAACGCGCTGCCTTATCACCCTCTGCGATGTAGGCCTCCAGATAGCGCAGGGCACGCGCATATTCGCCGCAGTTGTAGCTGGCGCGTGCCACACGCAACTTGTCGATGCGCTTCAGGAACTCATAGATGGCCCCATAGTTCTGATCCACAGATTGGGGCGGTTTGCCGCCCATGCTTAGACCATGCAGACGCTGCCATTCGCGCAGCCAACGCTGCAAAAAGTCCAACAACTCGGCACACAATTTGCCTGCCAGACGTGACTGATCCTCCGCCCTAGCGCCCGACTGGGGCGCATCACTGGCTGACTTGGTGGTGGCGCCATATTTATTCGACTCAAACAGCTTGTAGCCGAGTGTGTTGGGATCGACTGGTGTTGGTTCGCTTGGTGTCTTCGATGCTGTGGCTGTGCCTTGTTGTTGGGAGAGCTCATCGTTGGCCTGCAGCACCGCCTGGAACTCCTGCTCAATGTGCGCACGCTGCTCCGCAGTGCACTCGAGCAGCGCATGGAGCAGTATATAGGGATAGAAGGTGCTCAACATGTTCGAGTCGCGACGAATGCACGGCTTATATGAGCTGAGCAAGTGACGCGTCTCCGACGACTGCACATAGTCGACAAGTCGGGCGGCCCAGAGGAATGCCCACAGCTCGTAGGAGTTCTGCGTGTAGTGGCTGCCAAAGAGCGGCTGCTGCTGCAGCGTACTGGAGCGCTGGGAGCATGTATAGCAGGAATTGAGCAATGGTTCCATTATTTCCCGCATGCGCAGAGGCAGCGATTGCCACAGCTGTAGCTTCTTTTGCTCCTTGGGCGCAATGCCGCAGACGGCGAGCGTCTCCTGTATGGCCAGCGAGAAGTTGTCCACATGCTTCGTCTTCTGCTGGAACTGATAGCCGCGACAGAGCGCCGTCAATGCCAGCACCGTAAAGTCATCCGTGAGCACGCTCAGAGGCAACTGCTGTGGACTGGCAAAATTGTAATTCGATGGCAAATAGCTGGCATCGATGGCACCTAGCTCGCCCAGACATTTGGCCGAGGCCAACTGCAGCGAACGATCGTCGTGCTGACAACCCGCCATGAGGACATTGACTACCTGCTCCATGAGGGGCTCCATCGGCAGCTCATGCAGCATCATATGGTTGAGTTGAGTGCGTCGACGACCAAACAGCACGGCGAGATGCTCCAGTCCGTAGACGCGCACCTGCAGGCATTCATTGGTGATTTGCTTATGCAGGAAACCCAGTTGATCCAGCAGCGGTGCCTGATCCTCGCCTGCTACTGCAGCAGTGCCCAAACACAGCTGTGCCGTGTGCCGCTCAATGCACTTCCGTATGGGCTCCGACACGTGCTCCAGACGCTCCAGAAAGTACAAGTCTATAATGTGGATTATGTTGAGATATGGTTACAGTAGCTACTCTGTGCCTACCTTGTATATAGTTGCCCAACATGGCGGCGTTGCGAAGGATAACAAACTCGTAAAGTTCGTTCACCTGCTCCACGCTATATGCGAGCAGCGGCTGCAACGTGGCCACAATGCGACCCAGAGACGGACCCAACTCCTGTATGTTGACCACATGCAGGAAAATGTGCCAAATCTTTAGGCAAATGCGCTGCAAACTTGGCTCCTGCAGCGTGTGCACAAAACTCAGCATGGCAATGATCTTGAAGCGAAATTGTGTGACATGTTGGGGACCAACAAAGCGCAGGATCTGGCCAAGACTATACAGTGTCTCCTCTTTAAGTGGCTTCTCAAAGGACGGCTCCGACAGGCAGCTCTCAAAGTAGGTGATTACACCGAGTATGCGCTCCGCTATAAACGTGGAGAACTGTGCGTTGCTCGCCTGGGTGGATAGATCCTCGTTGCCGATGCTAAGTTGGAGTAGGTTTTGAAAAGAGCGCATCACAAAAGTCGGATTGCGATTGAAATAGATGAGCAGCTCGGCAACGGTTTGCTGCAGAAATGAATAAATAATGATTATAATGGATCGAAGGATTATGTAGAGACGCACCTTCACATCGGCATTCATCAGTTGCTGCACTGTGCACTTGGTGCAGCTGGTGACAAGTTCGATGCAGCGATTGGCCAATTCCGGTTCTTCGCTGAGATAGACATGCGCATAGAGCCGCAGAAAGGAGGTGGAGAAGAGAGAAGCCACCGGCTTGTGCACCTGCTTGGCTATGAACACAAAGATGCCCTTACAGCGAGGCTCCCTAATGCAATACGGCAGTGCCAAGGAGGTGAGCAAACGATGATATTTACAGGTAAATTCCTGTACACACGAGAAGCCCAGCATCTTGGTGAGCTATAAGGAAAGAAGGATCAAGAAAGTGTTCCTTGCATGCCATATTTGGGCACTCACCGCTCTGAGTGAGTGGGTGAAGCGTACTCCTTCCTTGACATAGGCATGTAGCGTCAGTTGGACAACTAAACCGAGTGCATCCCGCTTGTACCAGTTCCAGAGCGTAAGCGTCTGCAATCTGTGGCGTGCACACATTTGACAGGCGGCAAGCACCGCCTCCTGGGCGACGAGAGAATGCGTGTGCACCATGAAATAGAAGCTCATCTTGAACCAGTGGAATAGCCACAGATTATCGATATCCGCATGTGCCGAGCACACAATCAATCTAAGTAACTTGCGCTGCTCTGCCATGCTCTGCTCCTTCAGCGGCTTGGAGAGAGTGCGCACAATGGAATCGAGCACAAGTGATGCCAACTGTTGCATAAAGTCCTCGGATTGGTTGGCCAACCAAGGCACCAAACGCTCGTAGCTGCGTTCGTTGAGTAACTGCAGATTGGACGACTGCTTGAGCAATCGAAGGCACAACGATGGTTCCAGTTTGATCAGATCCAAGTGATGTGTTAAGTATCCGCATGGCGCCTTAAAGAGCATCGCCTCGGCGAGACTAGCCAAGTTGGAGCTGCTTAAGGTGGGTGCAGGGTTTGGTTTGCAGCTGCCCAAAAACAAGCCAGGCAAAGTTGCAGGCAACGGTTCGCATTTGGAGCAATGCATAACAATCTTCTCGCTAATCTTGAAGACATGCGCTGGCACTGCTGGCTGCGCTGCTGTGCAGATCAACAGGCGCAAAACAGCGGCCAATGTGTGACCATTCTCTCCTGGGTGCTGCAGTTTGGGCAGCGCATGTTGCATTTGGGCGGCTTTAATGTAGCCGGAGACATAAAGCTGTGCCAGGTGCTCGTTAAAGAGCTGCCTCAGCTCGGAGTGCGTCGAGTTGAGCAGGCATAAGTATTGCTGTGCAAAGAAACTCTGCAGTTGCGTGTGCGCGCTGGAAGGCGTCTCCAGACGCAGCGTAGCCAAAGCCAGTAGGGCCGACAATTGATGTGTTTGCTCCTTGGATTGCAGGTTCCGCTGCAGTATGCCCAGGAGCTGTTGTTGCGTGTGAGGCTTTAGTTGCAGCCGTATGCAGTTGGTTTGCAACAGCAGTGCACAGATCTCCATAAACTCTGGGCTATCTGCACACTGTGCCTGCTCCAAGAGTTGCAAGCTCAAATGATTCCAATTGCTGTTGGCATCTGGGGACAGCGGCAGCTCATAGTGCAGAGGAAGTTGAGATAGCAGCGCAGCATTCAGTGCCTCATCGCTGGCAGCCACCAGCTCTCGTTGCTTATCCAGCAGCAGCAGTTGCTCCATTTGCCGCAACGCACGCAGCAAGGCAAGCAGGTCCGGCAACTCCCGACGATGTGTCTCGGTGAGCAGTTCAACCAGGCAGAGGCTTAAGCTACCCAAGATTCTGTCACGCATGGCAGGCTGTTTGACAGCAACGACGATCAGCAGGGGCAATAGTTGGTTGGGTTGTCCACGCCATTGACGCTGCAACAGTTGCACTGTGTGTGGCTGCAACTCACAAGCAGTCGCCTCCAACAACTGGTGTTGCAAATAGTCGGACAGTGTTTGCATCAGGTTGTCGCGCGCCTCGCTTGCTGGCAGACGCAGTAGCTCGTGCAACAGTTGACAGCACAGATCCAGACTATCGGGATAAGGTAACCTCTGCGGCTGCAACACGACCAGCAGTTGTTGTGTCTGCGTTGCCAAATGCCTTAGTTGGGTTTGCGTCATGCACCTGGCTTGCAACCAGCGGCTGGATAGGGACCACATGAGGACAGCAGCGCGCAACGTTAAATAGGCATAATGTGCCACATCTGCAATACTTGACCAGCTGGCTGGGGACTGGGTCTGGAGCACGGCGCAACAGTAGCTTAGGCTGGTCAACTTAGTGTCCATGTTGCACTCCTTGAGCGTGAGCAACGCCTGCTGCAGACTGCTGGCAAATAGTTCCGTATGTGTGGCATGTCCAATATGCTGCGCTTGCTGCATTACCAGCAACAAGTACTTGGCATATGCATCCGTATGCTCCAGCTGCAATTGGATGGATTCACAGGCGCACTGCTCATCGAACGCTTGCAGGACACTCACATCGCACTGAAATATCTGCAATTCCAGGATGCGCACCTGTTGCGCTGGCTGCTTTTTAGGTTTTGTGTAATCGAATGCGGTCATCTGATCGTTGAGCTGTTGCAATGCCTCCACATACGCCTCCACAAGATGTTGGTATAGCTTGGGATGATTGCACCAACAGGATGCGAGCAGCTTCTGCTGAAGTTGTACATTCTTGAGGCACTGTCTGGATTACATTGGTCAACAAGTATACTTGAGATACTAGAGAGAGAGTTTCACTCACCCCTCATCCCGACACTGACTCAAGCACACGGCGAGTTTGTTCAGCAGCCAAAACAGGAATACGTCTTGGAATTTGTTGGGCAGCTCGCGCACCGACGAACAGCTGATGAGGCTCGGATCCTGGCAGAGTATGTTGTCCACCACACTGTATACGGCCGACAAGTTGGCCTGATTGCGATTCACCATATTGTACAGCACTTTCCACATATCCTCACGTTTGTCCGACATCTTCTCGCACGCAATCTATTAATTTGAAATCCAAAAAAGCGAGGGTCATTTATTGTGTACGCCGCCAGCGTTGCCAGACCAACAATTACCAATGTTGATTACCTTAAATAGGCTGATACGAAGATCGCGCAGTTTTGCAAAAACAATAAAATACCAAAAAATTCACACCTAATAAACTAGACGCAGAGTGGTAAAATCGTGTTTTACTTTCGTATAAAATGACAAATTGTTTAAATTTTTAATAGGTTTCACATTTTAATTTTAATAATGTAATGCTCTAACTATGGCATAAGTAATGAAAAGAACATAATTCCAATTCGAATCCAAGGCAGTTATTGATGTTTAAATGTCCTATAATAATAATAAATTGGTTAGTTGCATTATAAACAACTATTAACATAGAACAATGGCTAAATAACAATAGAATTGAGCTTATCTTTGATTTTGTGGCATGCGTCATATAATTAATGGGCTGGAACTTATCACTTTAGGAGCAGTTATGTTTTGTTCAATTTTAAAACTACGACGACGACCTATTAAGCTATGTACACATTTAATAAATACTATTTTTACAACTCTTAATGGAAGAGTCGAGAATGTATTGTCGCAGTAATCACACAATTGCTTCAGCGGATCCAAAGGCCAGAAATATGATCCATCCAATTAGGTTAATTCCCGCCGCGGCACTGAAGACCATCGGCCAGCTCTGGGTCTGTTCCAGGATGTGACCGGCTAGATAAACGCCCAGGAAACCGGGTATTGCGCCCACTGTGTTCATCAGGCCAAAAACGCTGCCTGAATGCAGCGGAGCCAAGTCCTGAGGATTCACAGTCACCGCATTATTATGAAAACCTGTCCCACCGATGATGATGGTCATGCAGATTAGTGCCGTGTGAAAGTCCGTCGTTCGACTCATCACGAACAGGGCCACATTCTGTGCGGCAAAGCAACAGCTCTGAATTAGCTTGCGCACCGCCGTCGTTGACCAATCTCTGGCTATCAGCCGTGTCGTCAGGTATTTGGCAAAGAATGTGCACGGAGGCAGCGCCAGCCATGGAATCATGTTGACCACCCATCCCTTGGCATGTGGAAATCCATCGTGGAAGTATGTGGGCAGCCAGGAGAGCAGCACAAAGAAGCAATTCATCTCGCAGGCATGCGTCAGCACACATGCCCAAAAGGACAGCCGGCTGAAGTATCGCAGCCAGGGCACTGTCGTCTCCGCTGGCGATTTGTTGGTGCACAATCGCGCCGGTGTAGAGATGTTTATAATGCGATTCCTCTCGCCAGCCATCGCATAATAGCGCAATACCAGCGCCCAGGCGAAGCCCATCAGTCCAATGACTCGGAAGACATACGACCACCCAAAGTAGTCTAGCACAAAGGAGCCCATGATGCCAGTGAGCAAGGTGCCCATTGCTGAACCGGAAGTGAGCAGGCCAAAAAAACTGCTGCGCTCATTTTGGCATAGATTCTGCAATGATGTACATAAAGTTAATTATATTATCTTGCTCGTCTCCATATGAGACTCACCTGACTTGTCAGGCTAATCATACTGGGAAAGTGCACGCCCTGCAATGCACCATTTAAGATGCGTATGGTGACAATAATGGGTATCGCATAGCTCTTAACCGATGCGGCCGACCAAATAATCGTCGGCATCAAGAACGTGATAATGGACCAACCAATGGCCGCCAGCAATATGACTCGCTGGCCTCCAAAGCGATCGCTAAAATAGCCACCCATCACTTGAGTCAGGGTGTAGCCCCAAAAGAATGAGCTCAGCACGGTGCCCGAATCGGTTTTACTCCACTTTTGTGCGGCAGCCACGGCGGGCACCAGCAGTGGCATCGTTGTACGCGTCGAATACAACATGCAGGTGCCAGTAAGTAGCGTTATGAACCAGACGCGCTTCTCGTGTCTGTGGATAACAATTAAATAACAATGTGCATAACAATTAAAATCTTGGAACTTCTATTAAAATCTGACCGCTACTTGCCTTGTCCAAATGTTTTGGGTGTCCACCAGTTCGCCGCGTAGCAGCGAATACTTTAGTTTCTCCTCCATGTTAACTTAATTGCTTGCGATAAATTTTTGTGTTTTCTTACAACTGATATTAAACAGTCTTCATTTTAACTTCAACAGCGGTTGTCTTGTCGCTTGAGGTTTTTGCATTTCTTTTATCATGTATTTCGATTGATTTGTTTATAGACACAAAACAATTTCTTTAGTTGCGTATGTACATGTTTTTGTACATATATTCGGCTTTTACGTGGCTCCTTTCTTAAAAAACATTAGATGAGCTTAAAAGTTTTAAACGTGTTCAGTTTGGGCGAATTCTGTGTGCACTACTTCCCTGCGTATTGAGTGTTTTAGGAAGTGTGTTTATTTTTATATTCAAGTTTTGTGCACATATATAATATTATTTAATTAAGCAGTCGACCTATACAACACTTTTTCATATTTTAAGGCAATAACAATTAAATGCTAGTAATTGTTAATAGTTATTTATAGCTGTTTTGCAGAACCTAAATGCTTTGAAAAGGGCATATCCCCTTGCGACCTGCCATACAAGTATAAATTTAGTGTTTTGGCGTTGCCACTAATTAATATTCAGCAGTGATGCCATATGCTTTGGTCTGGCGCGGAAATGCGCATTTTTGAATTTAATAATAAACTTACATTAAAGAAGTCGAAAATTGATTTGAGCATTCAAATTGAACCATAGCGTATGTTCATTTGTTTTATTCATGTAATCACTTATATAGAATTTAGTATATGTTTTTCATTCATAGTATAGAGGGGAGAACGGGACCGGGGGTTTTGACAGATAACGTGAAATAAATATATAGAGTACAGTATATACGGCAATCTAAGCAAATTACTCATCGAGCGTGAGATGGACATTGGCAGAGGGATGCAGGCCCAGTTCTTTAAGTGTCACCTCGTTATGCTCGATCTCCAGCGACTTGCGCGGAAAGGCACATATTAACTTATAGCCCTCGAATGGTATGTGCTTGTGCGTTTGCCTGATATACAGACGCAGTGTCTTCAACTTGGTGTCCGAAGGCCAGCGCAGCTGTACGACCTCATCGCTGCCGGCGGCGTCGAGCAGGCGAAGCTTGATCGCCGTCAGCTCCGCCGCCTCTTTGCCTAGTTCGGCCTCGTACGAAATGGTGGCGCCCTTGAGCTCCTCCTCCTCGAACTCCTCGAGGCTGTCACAGTCACTGGCATTGGCATTGTTGTTGTTGTTGCTCTCTTTTGTGGGTGTTGCTGCTGTGGCGCCGCCATTCTCATTAATGGAATTCTTGATAGCCAGCGCCAGTTGCTCCTCCTCGCTGAGCTCGAGTAACTTGGCGCGCTTCTTGCGCGTGCTGCCCGTGGAAGAGGAACAGGATGCAGCCCCCTCCACATCATCGTCGTCATCATCATCAATTTCAATTGGGGCACGCTTGGAGGTGCTCGCCTCCTCCAGCGAAAAGTCGCGATGGTCGCGTAGAAATTGCCGCAAATCTGGCAAAACATTCTGTTGATTTGGCTCCTCGGGAGTGCGCCAGACCTCCTCGCCAGTGCGTGGATCAATCACGCACAAATAGGGCAACTTGGCACAGCGATAGAAGGCGACAAACCGCCTGCCCTCGGAGCTATCGTTGTCCACCTGCCAGAGCACAAACTGGCGTCGCACCAGCTGCTTTAGCTCCTTCATGCTCCATACGTCACGATTCATTGTTTGCGATTGAAAATTATCGCCTTGGACATTTACCAGCAGCCATCGTTGGCGAGTGCTGGCAAATTCGCGCGCTGCCGCCATCGAGCCCGAGTAGAGCAGGTCGGTGGGCGGCCGATAGAGATCACCAAGGCGGGATGAGTTGCTGCTGCTGCTGGCTCTGGAGCGACTATGCAGCGAAATCGCTTGACCAGCGACAACCATTTGGGCCGAGCGCTCGCGGCGTCGACGATGAGTACTAGGATCGGAGTAGACCCCGGTGGCATTAAGCTGCTCCTCCATTAGGGCGCCCTCGCGAGCAAAATCCCGGAGCGGGCAAACCTTGACGGGGTGCGTAACACGCGACAAGCGACTGGTGCTGCTGCCGGACGCAAAAAAGTTGTCATCCTCCGGCAGCAGCAACTGTTCCCGGACTGGAGCAATGGGTGCGCGGACCACCTCCTCCTCCTCACCAACTACTGCTCCTGCTGCGGCGCCAGTTGCTGCATTGGAAGTGGGAGCACCGTTGCCACCCTGCTCGAAGAACAAAGCAACGGCTGCGGCCACATCGTTGGCACAGGCACCCAGATAATGTTTTGCTTCTTCGGCTGTGCAGGCTGTGACTTCCACCACGCGCTCGACTAGTTCGTCAGGTCTTGCTGCATCGCCACTTGACATTGCGCTGCAGCCTGTGGTATTTTATTTGCTTCCTTTTTTTTTGTTTTGATTTTCACTAGACGCTTACAGCAAAACACTGAAAACAGTAGCTTAATACTTTTTATAATATGTAAAACGCAAAAATCGCAGTCCTGTGTTGTTTTACAGCACTCAAAACTAGTGTTCAACTATTGCCATGAAATTAATCGATGCTATCGAAACAAGATGACGAAAAATGAAATTGAACATGATGATAACAAATGTTGTGAGTGCATATGCAGCTGTTATTATGAATGTTAAGTCGATAACAGTTACTCTAATATAATCGCTGTTGCTGCTCTTCCTTGTTCTTCAGCTATTGCTCATCTCTAAGAAACAGTATCTCTGCGTGAACTTCCCGATAAGAATTGCTGATTATTCTAAGGAATGAAATTTAACCAATTATGCGCGCTTAGTCTAAACCTACCAATGCGAAAGTGATTGTGCGTGAATTGCGCCTGTAAAAAGGGCTAGCATTCTTCCAATAAGAATTCCTATACGCGAAGCAGAAAAGTTCAAGTTCTCCTTATAACGAAATTATGTACTAAGAGTGCATATAGAATAAATAGCTGTGAGAGTATTTCAAAGCGTCAGCATTGCTGTTGCGTTTGCTATTGGCTTTGTGCAATAATTTCGTGCCGCCTACGCCACTTCCCTCCTACTGAAGTACAAGATGGTTTCGCTGATAAAAAAACAATTGCTGAAGCATTTATCTATGTAAGTGGCATCGTCATCGTTAACAAGTTAATAGCATTAAATTCAATGACAAACTCTATGCTAATTTCGGCCTTACGTTAGCTCTGTGGCGCCACTTTTCTGTGGGAAATTAAATTGATTTTTCCAAGCGATGCTCTTCTCTCTTCTGTTGCTCTGTTTTTAGTTTAATTTGTTGTTGTTGCTCTGTATGCATTTGTGCCTGTGTGTGTATATTGTATATACATGTATGTATGTAATGTACTTATATGTATACTTTTTGCAGTCTGCCAACACCTGCATAAAGTGGGAGGCGGTGCTTATTTTCCTTATCGTTTATCGTGTAGTTCCCCCTCCCATAACAACGCCAAATTGCCCACCTCTTCTCACCTTAGAGTAACAAGTGGATGAGAACACGCTGCCCCCTACCACTCGCTTATGTGTGTTTACGTGTGTTAATGGAAAAATAAATAAAATATATAATTTATGTTTTGTATATATATTTTTGATTGAATCTTGGAAGAGTTTATTTCGCAAACCATGAACGTATGCAGCTGCATATATATGTATGTGTAGTGTGTGTGTGTTTGTACATATATGTATGTGAATGTGTTTTTATGTACATATTTGTTTGTCCTGACAGCTGGATAAATAAGAGGTGCACAGGAGCGGATTATAGTGTAGATTTGCGCCCAAATAGAAATGTAGTCATTTGCAGCACTTTTTGAGCAAAAGCCAAATGTAAAATAGGAGTATATCTACATAAGTCAGCTGGTAAAAATACTCGATTATTTAAAATGCTTTCAGCTTGCTTATGACCACTTGTAGCGCCTTCTGCTTAAATCTAGTTCGCTCCTGTGCACCAAAAATATATGCAGCATATGCACATGTAGTGGGGTATATATATGTGCAAGTTTACAACAAAAAGCGCCCATTTTTTTTACTGATTATTTGTCCCGTGTTTTGAAGTTTGTCCCACACAATTAAGCTGCAAACAAACTAAGTTTATAGCAAGAGTTTACATGTAAATGCAAAGCAAACTTGTTGGCTTTTATCTTCAGTCCTTGTTTCGTTCCTTCCTCACACAAAACAAACGGATGCTGAGTGAAAAGTTTCGTCTCTTGTCCCAAAAAAGTTTGCAATTTAATAAACTTTGGCTAGCAGCAGGTGAAATCATTTTTATCACAGCCTTAATTCGGCAAACTTGCAAAAGGTGCAGACTGGCTTTAAGGTGGATTAAAATTTTGAATTTATACGTTGGATTAATGCCGAGATTTTAAGCTTTCTAACCGCAATACTTAACCGCAAAACTTAACCGCAAAGGCGGAAAAAGTCTGCGTGCGACAGCAATTTCAACCTTTACTTCGAGGCTTATAATATAATGTATAAAATGTATAAAATGTTATAAAATATAAATTGAATTACTTTCCATTGTATGTGGAAGCTAGCAGCTGTCTATTTAATCATCTAAGTTAAATTCAATCAATTTACTCAATATTTATACATAAATTATGTAAGCAACCCATCAACTACAAATGGGTCAATTGATGGCAACTGATGGGTCAGCAGCAGCTACAGACTGCGGCGCCACACTTGTCACACAAATGAGTGTTGACAGCTGTGCGCAGCCAAGCTGAGATAAATAGTTTGTCAGCATCCTATCTATAAGTCTTTTTTATGTATTGTGTTTATTGCAGTTACACAAAGAACCTGTCCTCGGATAAAATCAACCTGAGCACATTTCGTGGCGAGGGTGAACTCTCCAATTTGGAGCTGGATGAGCGTGTGTTAACCGAGTTGCTGGAGCTGCCCAGTTGGCTGCGTTTAACGTCGGCCTGGTGTAATCATGTCTCCTTTCGCATTGGCTGGGCCAAGAAAAGTGTGCCCATAACGCTGGTATGTAAATATGGGTTGAAGCAACACGGAGCACTTTATTAACACTCTCTATTTACCCTTTATTCCGAACAGACGCTCGACGAAGTGCGTATTACCATCGAGACCTGTAATCCCACAACGCGTGATGCTAGTGGCGGTGGTAATGCGACCGCTGCAGCGTTGCCACAAGTGCCTCAGGGAAAATACAGCTTCATACACAAGGTAGTCGATGGCATCACCATTGTGGTGAACACGGTGAATGTGAATTTTGTGAGTGCCGCCTTTACCGCCTCTGTGCAAATGTCGCGCATTCGGGTCGAGTCCAAGACGCCCAAGTGGGAAAATGGGGATTTGCGATTTACACGGCTCAAAGATGCCCAGAAGGGCATTATCCTAATCTTCAAGGAGCTCTCCTGGCAAACGGTGCGCATCGAGGCCAGTTCCACTCAGGACAAATCATTGACTCCGCTCCGTTTGCTAACGAATCATGCACGCTGTCGAATCACGATACGCAAGCGTCTATCGGATTGCGCAGTGTTGGCCTCACGTCTATTGCTCATACTGGATGATCTGCTCTGGGTGCTGACCGACTCGCAACTGAAGGCGGCGCTGCATTTCGTTGATTCACTGTCTGGTCTAATCAAGGTGGCCACACATGCCACACAAAAGACAAAGGCAGCACGTAAACTGCAGGTCAGTAAAGGAATAGTGTTAACTGCGTTAAGTTGTCTTGGCCTTTCTCTTAGACTACGTCCATCGATGATAGATCTTAAACTAATATATAGTTTCTTGTTTGCCTCGTAGACGCTACCCGAGTACCAGGCACAGGTTGCCCAGCAACAGAATCGTCTTTCGGAATCGGCGCATATGACGACGGCGCAAAGGATGTTTAATGCGTTTGATGTGCGTGAGACTTCGTATCATTTCTTTAGTCAGCGTATTGATTTGCACTTGTGCGATGATGAGGGCGACGGTCGCTCCAGTTATCCGGAGCTGGACAAGGGTGGTGCCCTACAGGTGTCTGTGACCGCATTTCAAATCGATTACTATCCGTATCATTTGGCTAAATCGGATCGCACGCATTGGGCCAAGTACAAAGAGGCGTCGGTGGCGCCAGCGTTATGGCTAAAGGAATCGCTCAATGCGTTTCGCGAGGCGGTGCTCAATATCAGCCAGCTGAATCGACCGGCGACGCATGCACCACTGGAACGCAGTGTGCCGGCTTCGCCCATAATGCTGAATGCATCATCGCTGCTGGGCTCACAACATGGCAGCGTTGGTCCCACCTCCAATGGCAGCAGCACACCCACTGCAGCAGCAGCCGCCGCGGCTGCCGGTGGCTCCGGTTCGGGCTCGGGCAATGCGTCGGCCAGCAGCCAGGCAACGCAGCAGCGCAGCACACTGGAGAATCTTGCAAAGCTGATGAGCTCTTGCTTCATACTAAGAATCGAAGATTTCACATTGTATCGCGTGACCACGTCAGGCAAGAAGCAAATGCCCAAGGAGTTTATCTCAGGTATGAGTTGATTGGGATTAGTCTCTGGCTAACCGCCAGCTAAAACCAAATAAATCAAATAATATATATTAAATTCCTATTTGCATATATGTCTAAGGGTTAAATAACAGCTGTCAATGCTCTTGGACATATATTTATATACAACATGACAAAATGCACACACAAATTCGATGCATCACATCACAACATACACAGGCACACACACATACTCACGCCAAACACCTTATGCTCTGACTAATTAATTTTCGCATATTTTTCTCTTCTCTCAACGCTCTCTGCTTTGTTCATATTTAATGTATTTTGAACTGAATTCAAATGTTTTTTGTTTTGTTTTTTTATATTTGTATTTGGCATTATGACATCTCATCAACTCATTTGTCACATGGTCAAAACGCTTTTATGGTTTGTATTACGCCTCTCATTGTCATTTGGTCAATGTTGTTAACTGTAGCACAACATAAGAGGAAAGGCAAATCTTCAGGTGAATATCATGCAAAACATTGCGTATTTTGGCGGGTGACAAACTAACAAGAAAGTCAAATCTAAATCATAAACAATTAGCAATAACAATAACAATAACAATTTGTTGTTTTTAATGATTTATTGCTTTGTTATCTTATAGTTAGATAAGACACTATGCCAAAATACTTTTTGTGTGTGAGTCATATGTGGTCAGCTTGGAGGGGAATGATCATGTTCAATCTGACTGATATATACCTCTGATTACAGGTGACAAGGATCGATACTCTTTTCCCGCCGAGATGCCCATTGTGCACGCCGAATACACCTACTTCTACTATCCGGGAGATTTTGTTTTTCCACGTAAGTGTTGTCCGCATCCGATCGGAGCTTTAAGTTACTCATGGATTAATTTTCGTTTTGTTCGCAGTGCCACCTTCAAAGCTGTTTGTTCACATTAATCCACTGCAATTGCATTTTGATCTCAGCTCGATATTGTGGTTAAATTCGTTTGGCCTAAATCTACATGAGAGTTTGTTACGCACCAGCGTCGGCTCCCAGGCCACGTTGCAGCAGCAGCCGCAGAGCACACGCGGCTCCATTGCCTCCAATGCCTCGTATGGCTCCAATGGTACACAGATGGCCGCTGCATTGAACGTCGAACAGGAGCCAAATCTGACGTACATGGATGTCAAGGTGGAGGCCATTATGCCGCGCGTGGTCATGGAAGCGGCGCTGGATGCGCCCAATCAAAAGGATCGCCCCAAAACTATGCTAATCCAAATCTCACGTTTCGCCCTGACCAACATACGTGAAATGGGCAGCTCACGTGCGGATTTGGCTCAGGCGCTGCATTCACTCCAGGAAGGCTCGCTGGTGTTCGGCAGCGGCTTTCCCTCGGTCGAGGGTGACATGTGCATTGTCACCGATCGCATTCTGTCGCATGTGGCCGCCTCCGATGTCAGCATGCTGTCAACACCCATGTCACCGATGCAAGCGCAGCTGCCTCGTTCCGCTTCCACACAGTACCTGTCACGATATGCCATGTGGTCGGAGCCGCGCGATGTTTGGTGCATCAAACTGGATCCCGTTTGGGTGGATTTTCTGGGCGCCCGTTCGTTGGGCCCCAATAAAACCATACCGTTTGTGGATGCAGTTCCCATTACGCTCTGGCTGCATTCAGGCGGTGCAGCGCAGGCGCAGGCACAGCTGGAGCTGGGCAGACGTCAGAGCACGGCAAGTTCGCAAATGGAGAGCATGGGATTGCCGCCATTGCCGACGTTGCCACCATTGCCACGCAATCCGTTCCTTAGCGATGAGGATGTGCACGTCTTGCAGCCACCGGCCAAAGATGATGCCACGCCCATCGAACGTTCCGCCGATATGCATGCTATAGCGCATATATCAAATTTGGTTAGTCTGCAAATCGATCATTATCAATTGTTATTCCTGCTGCGTCTTGCCGAGGAGTTCAATGAAATGTCAACATTTCTCAATTTGGATGCGGAGCGCATTCTGCAAAAGGTTCGTGTGCACAACATGCAAATAAATCAAAAATATTACAATTTAATTTCATTATTTATGTTTGTTTTAATTTTCTCAATAGCAAAATCAACAAAAGTCCATAATATTTGGCTGTGTTGTGCCGCAGATCGAGGTGACGCTTGTGATGCCATCGCCAACACCTGGTAAGGAATCGAGTGGTGGTGATGCTGAAAGTGTCTTACCCGATTCAGCTAGTTTGGGTGATGATTTACACATGAATAGTAAGAATTATATTTCTTTTGTTGTCTCCTTCCTTCCAAAAACTCTTTAGTTTTAAATTTTTCAACTAAATGCTAGCTAAAAACACTAACCCATGAAAAGTGTAGCTCTTTAAAACATACTAAGAAAGATAGTCAAAATTTCTCACACACACCTTTCACTAATTTGTGTTCTTTAACCAATCTTAACACACCGTAATCCTCAGTCGAAGAATACCTTTTATTTTTTTTTTCTTTTATTTATTTCTTTTGCTTTTATTGCTGTACTATTGCTTAAATATGTATTTATAAGAAAAAATGTTGTAATCAAATTGTAGGCTGGACACGTAGGATTTTAAGTCATTTAATTGTTAACTTCACTCAAATGGGCGTGTTTTTCACTCCAATTGAATAAATTTAAATTTAATTAATTGTATTAATAATTTAAAATTATATTACTGTTAAGTGTGATAATGGATATTTATTTTAATTTGGCTTGACAAAACACGCTCATACGTAAATAATCTCGCATGTTTTTGTACTAAATTAACGCAAAAGATATTATTAGACTGTCTAATCGAATATTGTACGATAAACGTATCGTCAGTGTTTAGCAGGCATTATTAAAATCAATCACGAATTTCACAGGTGGCAATATAACATGGCCCACACCACCACCGCTGGATCAGCTGAAAAGTACTACGTTTGGCAGCATGGAGACGCCATCGCCTGTAACCAACGATCCTCCTTTTGACAATGGCATACATATATCCAATCCTAATACACATGGGTAAGTTCAGTTATACTCGATATCCACCAAGACACGCAGTTAAATATTTCAATGTCATTCCTTAGTTATAATGTGCAAATTCAGAGCACACCAACGTTAGCTTCCTCAACGCCTAGTCAGGGTTCACGACCTGACACTGGCATCTCCATGCAATCGCAATCGCAATCGCAATCAATATCATCTGCCTCAAAGAGCCTTAAGAGCACCGGTCGATCGGGTTCTGTTTTGGGCGGAGACAATGTGCCTAGCATAACCAAGGAGTTTAACTCGGGTCTCCTGTCCATGAAGAAGGGCTTCTCCAGTTTTATGACTTCCGCAATTAAGTCAGGCACACCCAATGATGATGCCAGTGATACATTCTCCGTGCAGAGCGACATTAGCTCTGATTCGGAGAACTTTGCCATAGTGATGGGCGACGATAAGACCATGGACTGCATGGATGTAATGTTCCGTCTTAATCCATTTACGACTGACAGCAATATAAAGACCTCACCGGTTGAAGTGGCCAGCGAGGTGTACGAGGAACCCAGCAGCTATAAGACAAATATGTCATCGCCCTCCGAGCCCTCAGAGGCAAGCACCTGGCGGCGACGTGATCTGGTTTCTATGGCCACTTTTAGGTTACAATTTGCATGCAATATAATTGAATTAAAATACGATTTAATCTGTACTTTTTCCAACGTATAGATTGACGACCGTGGAGATTATACGCCAGCAGGAGGGATCGAAATCTTCGGTGCGCTTGCAGGTGGCTGCCGTTTCTTGTGATGAGTGTGGCGCCATACCATGGGATGAGTTGCAGGTATGCGCAGAATTCAATTAATGGTGCAATTATATACTCTGTTGCCAATGGAAAGAGGCGAGTTTATCTCGTTCCCATAGTCCGGATTGAACTCTTGCTAACGTTTTTTGCTCAATCTCGTGGGAAACAGAGTATAGCGCAGTCGGTTACATTCGACTATAAAATTCTTTCTTATTTATTTGTTTTCAATTGTGTATTTTCTGTTATTTCAATTGTGTATATAAGCAAATCATTTTGTTGTGTTTTCTTAAGTTCTCAAACCTTCTTGTTTCATCTTTTTACAAAAGTAAAGTATATCTTTTTTCGCTAAACTTTCCGGACCGTTTTCTGCATGTTTTGATAATTATTATCTGAACATCTAACGAAGTTAAAATAATTTAAAAAGAAACTATTGATTTTATTATTATTTAGCAATACAAACTGTAAGATAAACTTCTCATATAATCATTTTCTCATTATATTTTCTCTTTTCTCTAAAACCCAAATATGTTTTCATATAAACAAAAACCGATCTCAATGTGTGCTTATTAAATACAAATAATGTGGTCAACTTAAATTTTACTCTATTATCAACAACAACAACAACAACAACAAACACAAAACACACTTTGTAAATTGAATAACGACAACAACTACATGACACAAATTCTTAACAACAACAACAACAACATCAACATACAAACACTCTTCAACAATAACAAAAAACAGATTGCGCAACAAGCGAACAAGGTATAAAAAAGCTCAACTACAAAATTCAAATTCATATTTAAATGCTAATTTATTAATTTTTTTTGATGCTTTGTATATATTTATATAACGACTATTTAATGCCGTTTTTTTAAGTTAACATTTTTAACATAATTTTGGAAAATGTTTTTTGGTTGGTTTTATTGTAGTTACTTTTCAGTTGGCTTCTTTTGCCAGCGCTGCTACAGTTTGAAAGCGTTTTTGGCCACTAGTTAAAGTAGTTCAATTGAAATTAGTTATATATATAATAATGTTAGTTTGAACGGGTTTTAACCATAGTGTGAACAGTGATTTTACCGCTTAACGATACAAATATAAAAATAATGTAGGCAGCTTTTTGTTTATTGTATAATTCGAATGTGTTTTTGAGCATGCACTCAGATGCCGTCCTCTTCCCATTTGATTTTTTGCTCAATAGTTCCAAAATAATTTTTTGTAGTGTCCGCTTTCTTTGAATTTTAGTTTATATTTGATTTCTGGTTGGATATATTTTTTGTTTATTTACTTTTATGTTGCAAATTGGCTTGGTCAAACGTACACCTAGGTTTGAAGGCGTTAACACCATAAATGGGCGCATACAAATATTACTAATAACAAACACCGAAAAAAAAACACAGCAACACTAACAGAAACGGTACATGGAAGCTTAAACAATTGGCGCTCTACTAAAGTCACAAGCCCCGGTTAAAGCAAAAATCACACTTAACAAAACAATAAATGAACTTGATTTAGAAAATCTTTAATATGACATCATGCAACACTTTCAATCGCTTACACACTCACTCACACACACACACACCCCCTTTACCCACCTATACACATACGCAGACTGTGTGCATGTGTGTGTCTGCTTGCTGCTTTGCATGTTTGTAGTTTGTTTGCATGCCTGACTACTAAGTTTATGGTATTTTATCGGGTTATAGATATATATATTGATGTTCTATTGATGACCAATTGCAGACAAAGTTTGGGGCGCGCTGCAAGGCCTGGAATTTGGCACCATATAATCCGGAAGCACCGCCTTGCATAAGACTGCGCTTCGAGGAGACTTTGAATATGCCGAAGGAAATTGAGGGCATCATCGATCGCAAGCGCATACAGAGGTTCATTTTTGCTAATTGATAGCTCTCAACATTATTTACATTTACCAATATTGAATTATTAGCTGGCTTACCCATCATGCCGAGATTCGCGTTAAGGACATCAGTTTGGATTTGTCGATGAGCACAGTGATTGGTCTTGGTGATCTCGCTGAGGATGAGATCATCTCACCACCACTGCCCGTTACGGTAAAGTCGATATTATAAAGATTAGAATGTTTATTATTACTCACATCGTATACTTTGCATCAGATCAATCTGGAAAATGTGCGCATCAACTTGCTGGAAGACCGTCCGCCCGTCAATATTACCTCACCGGGACCAGTGCCCATTAATCTCTGCATTGGCCGCATGCATTTGGAGCGCGACAAGAGCGGTCAGCTCAACATACAGCCAATTGGCAAGTATATGGCAAACACAATTTCTTTTTACGATGTTAAAATATTTTTGCTTTCCCTAGCAGATTCAAATTTAAGTGCCGAACAACATCAGGCTTTGAGTGGCGCTTTGTTTGGTGCACCGCGCGAACGCGATCGTGAGTTGCTCTCTATGCAGCTGGTCATGCAACAAATGAAGCTGGACAATGAGCAGCTGCGTCGGCAGGTTGTCGACTGCAAATCCAACACGGACCAATACAGGTGAGTGTGTTGGGACTTTGGAATTATATCTTAAATCTTCATCAAAAACGCTTCATAGGCAAAAGACCAAACAGGAAACGGATGTATTGCGTTCATATTTGAAGGCAGCTCAGGATGACATTAGCATATTGTTGGAGGAGAAAAAGGCATTGTTGGATACCATTCGGTCCATGCAGGTGTGTATTTTACTAGTGCACATCGCACAATACACACTTACACCTTCTTAACTGTCTATCTCTATGTACACCTCTAAATGTTGTTCGTATGTTTTTTGTCACTTCACATGTTTTGTAAATGTTGTGTGTGAAAAGTTGAAATACGTAAGCCTTAAGCATACCACAAATAATAATGCAAGGACTAAAGGTCAGTCACTTACAGCTTGCATGCTTTTTAATTGAGCACTACGCACTACTTACTCAAGTACCGAAAAAACAATCTGCTTTTGCTTTCGAAATATGCTATTATAGAAATTCTTCAGTCACTAAATTTATGTTTCACTTATAGATACAAATGACATCATCGAATATGAGCCGAAAGAATGATGGCAACAGATAGCACAACTGCATGGACTGCATCCAATGCTGCGGCGAGAACAATAATGCCTAGGCCTGGTATGCACTCTAGTCAATGCCAATACCATTAGAGACGTCCTTGATTTTTATTGTTATGTCGCTTTTATCATCAATCACTGCATTGAGTTTAGCAGAAGACTGAGCCGTACTGAACACGGACACCAATCACGTTGCCGTTCGTCATCAAAAACATACTTACGTACATAGTTATACTATATACTATATACTATACGCTATATACTATATACTATATTATATATATCTTTATTGGGTTTATTATTTTTAAGCTAGCTAACAACATTTGCTACTGTTCCAAAGAATTTTTTCCTTTTACAAAATGTTGTACTACACGATTATATTGTTTTTTGTTATTGCTTGAACTTTTAAAGCAGCAACTTATATATATACATCTACATTTAGAGTAAATTGTTAATTATTTAAAAAATTAAATGAGCATATTTATACCTGTACATATGCATAACTATGTAATTCGTCATTGATATTACACGAAACTAAAACATTGTATATTCAATAGATATTAATAACATATTGTTGTGATTCATGATCATATCAAAATACTAAATTTTAGTAGTTATATTTATTACGTACTATTCTTATGTATATGTGTATGCATTGATGTTGTAATTCATGTGCTAACTAGCAAAACCATTCGCCAAATCTACTTAAACTGACTAGTAATGAAGACTACTGCATAGTTAGTCGAGGCACTCCAGGTAATTAAAATTTTGTATTAAAATTCATTGCATTCCAATTCAATCAAACCACAATTTCTCAAAATTACTATTTACAAACACAAACACACACACACACACATACACATACACATACACATAAGCATATGCAATACTAATTGAAAATATTTTATTCTCAACTAAATTAAAAGTACCATAGTAAAAAATCAAAATAATTCAAATTATTAACGCGTATACAAATTTTAAAATGATAGTTTTCATATTTCAAATTAAAATCAAATCTATATACAAAACATATAATATATATACACATATTTACATGTGTGTGTATGAAAATATTGCGTTCTCTGCTTACGAATGTAAAAATGAATAATGTTTGTAACAATATTATATATTTGAATTATACTAGTGAAGCATAAAAAAATATTGATTGTTATACTTACAATATACGACCGTTTTCATCTGTAGTTAGGCAAAACAAGACTTAGAAATTAAAGTCGCATTAAATAATGACAATTATTAAAGTACTATTATTATTATTATTATTTGTTTGGGGTTTTGTGCACTGCGACCTAGTTGGTCTATTGTGCCCCCTTCCGAGCTTATAGCTCCTCCATCAACCCCAGTTCCTGAATGAATGTCAAGATCTTTGATGGGTCGAGGGTTGCTATGTCTTTGACATTCACAGCATGCATCCCTAGGATGCTGCATCTTCTCCTGGCAAGGGCGATGCATTCCATTAGGATGTGAGTTGAAGACTCCTCCTCGATCTCACAAAACCTGCATTGACTACTGCTGCAGATACCCATTTTGGACAGGTGGCTTTTTAGTCTACAATGTCCTGTCAGTAGACCGACAAGTATCCTTAGCCTATTCCTGCCCATGGATATTATTTGCTTAAATCGTTTATGATTATAGCCGCTTAAAAGACATTTGGCTTGTCGGAGTCCTGGTGTTTCCTCCCAGCTCCTTAGTCTCCTTTGTCTTTCTTCATTCCTGAGTTGCAGCCGTATTGTGTGTTTACCTATGCCACAAAACGGTTCAGGCCCTATAAGGGGCCTCTCTGCGCCCATTCTCGCCTGCTTATCAGCGGCTTCGTTCCCTGCTATTTCCCTGTGCCCGGGGACCCACCTTAGGGTGAGTCTGTTGTGAGCCCCGAGTTGGTCCAGCTGGGATCGTACCTCTTGGACTAATTTTGAAGTTACCTTCGTCCCATTTATAGCATTTATTGCTGCTATACTATCTGATAGGATAGATATATCCGCATTTCGATAGTTACGCTTTAGATTAAATTCCGCGCACCGCCCAATGGCACATACCTCAGCTTGGAATATGCTGGTGTACATCCCCAGAGGTTCATGGTATAGTACCCGAGGACCCACCACTCCCAGGCCTGTTCCCTGGTTGGTGAGTGATCCATCGGTATACCATTTAATGGTGTGCGGTTTCATAGGATGGATTTCATCTAATGATGTCCATTCCTTTTTGCAGCTCGTTTGAACTTTGAAATTCCGCTCAAATATATATTCTGGCTTCATTTCATCCCTAGGTTGTAACAGAAGGGGAAGTTCATCCGAAAGAAGTTGGGCATCTTTATGACTCAGTATGTGTCTGCTCCCAACTCCTTCTGCTGACATCCTTAGGATTGTAGCTTTCTGTTGGAGCCTTATGGTGTGATGGAGTGGCGTGAGCTCCATTAGGACTTCCAAGGCCATTGTAGGGCAGGTGCGCATTGCCCCTGTCATACATACGCAGGCCATTCTCTGCAATTTTTGCAGTTGTTTCTTTACGGTAGCTAACCGTGCTCTATCTCCCCATGCTATCACTCCATAAGTTAGCATGGGTCTTACAATCATTAGGTATAACCATCTGATTATCTTTGGTGACGTACCCCATGATTGCCCTGCTATGCTACGACATGTATAAAGCGCTCTAGAGCACTTCATTATCGTGTGTCGCACATGGGTGCCAAAGTTTAACCTGCTGTCAAATGTGACGCCGAGGTATTTAACCTCCTTGCTTATTTCTAATAGGCTCCCTAAGAGCTGTATCTGTTTCATTCTCTGTAGCTTATGCCGTCTAGTAAAGGGGACAATGACTGTTTTAGTAGGGTTCAGGTTGAGTCCAACCTCCCTACACCAGTCACTCGTGATTTTCAACCCTAACTGGACTATGTCACAGAGTGCCTCTTCGTATTTGCCTCTTGCTATTATTACAATGTCGTCGGCATAGCCTTGGCATTGAATTCCTCTGGCAGAAAGTCTGTTAAGTAGTTCGTCTACTAACAGACTCCAGAGTAGCGGAGACAGTACTCCCCCCTGGGGGCAGCCTTTAGTGGTTAATACTGTTACCGTGCTGTTATGCGTCGATGCGGTGGCCTGTCTGGACCGCAACAATGCAAGTATCCACTTGCTGGTAGTTGGGTCCAGGCCCCTCCTCGAGAGAGTGGCCCCAATCGCAACGTGTGAAGTATTATCAAATGCGCCTTCTATGTCTAGAAAGGCACATATTGCTACTTCTTTGTTGTCGACTGCCGCACCTAATGCGCGCCGCAGCTGATAAAGTGCAGTATCAGTTGACCTGCCTACTCTGTATGCATGCTGCGTTGGATGCAGCGGATTTTGCTTCAGCAGAGTGCTTCTGATGTTATAGTCCACCAGCTTTTCCAATGTTTTCAGTAAAAACGATGTTAAGCTGATGGGTCTGAAGGACTTTGGGTTGGTGATATCTTTCTTCCCTGCCTTGGGGATGAAGACCACCCTAGCTCTACTCCAAGCGACTGGTATATGCCCGAGCGCGAGGCTGCTTAATAGCGTTTTTCTTATACGAGAGAGGAGCAAGTCCTGACCCGTTTGAAGAAAAATTGGTAATATACCGTCTATTCCGGGAGATTTATAGGGTTGAAATGTACCTATTGCCCATTTCAATCTCTCCACGGTGACTGTCGACTTGGCACATGCCCAGTCGACAATCGACGGTCTATACCAACCTTCACTGTTGACCGCGTCATTTTGAAGGGGTGTACTGCCTGGAAAATGCGTTTCAAACAGGAGTTCTAGCTTTTGGATATCATTGCTCGTAAATGAGTCATCCTTACGTTTCAATGATATGTTAGCTTCCGGTGCCCGCTTGGCAAGCGCTCTGTGAATCCTAGCACCTTCGTTGGTGCTTATAATGTTTTCACAGAAGTTTCTGTAGTTTAACCGTTTGGCCTTCCTGATCTCCTTGTTGTAGGTGGTCAGACTTTCACGGTATCGTGCCCAGTCCCCGTCTCTCTTAGCTGTGTTAAAGAGATGACGTGTAGTTCGACGCAGTCTCTCAAGACTGACGTTCCACCAGGGGGCATCCTTCTCCATCTTCTTCCTCCCCACCGGGCAGTTATCTTCAAATGCATCAATTATGCTTCTGTTCAGGTTCCTTACAGCTCTCTCTAGGTCCAGTGAATTTTTTGGAATACCATATGCTTCACTGGATAAATTGAGCTCTAGGGACCTCTTGAATCGTTCCCAGTTTGTTTTCCTGGGGTTACGACTTGGCACACTACTATTCGTATTTAGTTGTAACCTAAATAGGATAGTTTTATGGTCCGACATAGATTCCTCTGATGAGACGTGCCAGTCTCTTAGGTAAGGTTTTAGGGACCGACTTATAAGGGTGATGTCTAAGACTTCTTCCCTGATTCTATTTGTAAATGTCGGTGTGGATCCGACATTGCCGAGTTCTAGATTATATCTAAATATAAATTCTGTGAGGTTCTCACCTCGTGGATTGATGTCGCTGCTGCCCCATATTGTGTGGTGCGCGTTGGCATCGCAACCGATTACCACTGGCATCTTTTCCCTTGCACAGTGGGCTACTAGTCTCTCCACCTCGGGTGGCGGGCAGGCTACGTCTCCTGCAAAGTACGCAGACACCGCCACCATGGAAACCGCACTACCACTGGTTTGTAGTACCAACGGGACACAGTCTCTGGTGAGGAACTCTGAAAGGATAGTGTAATTAATACCCTTTCTCACCATGATACATGCTCTAGGTGCTGGGTCTCTTTGATCCCAGATTACCTTTGAGTCGGCCGTGTACAGGCCTTTAACTCCGTCGTGCACCCATGGCTCCTGTACTAGGGCCAGCCCGAGGTGCCGTTTTATGAACATCCTGGCTAAGATTGCCGAAGCCGCCTTAGCGTGATGGATGTTCACTTGGGCTAGCCCAGTGTTGATGACTTTAGTCATCTAATGGGATTATATTCCCCAGCGTGTCTGGAGATTGGGGCCTTGGGTTGCCACCATCTCCATCACTCGTTAATGTAACGTCGGCCTCGGCCGCGTCTTTTAGCAGTTCCTCTGCTAGCTCCTGCGAGGACATTATGCTGTCCTCCTCTCTTGCCTGTGGTTCCTCGCAGAGCGTGCTGTCTGCCAACTCCTCGTCTTCCGCGAGGTCTTCAATCAAGTTGTTGGCTTGATTTGAGTGTTGGCTCTGCTCTGCGAGAGTAACTGTGGTGAGGGCCTCTGCTACATCACACTCTTCTTTCGTTGGAGCAGGTATTAATCTTGTTCCAACTTTCTTTTTGAGCCCGCTTACCGGGATGTTCCCAAAGCGGAAGCTGATTTGGTGACCGCGCTCCACTATCGCGTCTTTGGATAGCTCATCTATCCCTATCACCAAAAGGGCACCTCCACCCTCATTTTTCCTGGAAATCACCTTCCAGGTGTCTACCTCTATCCCATTCTGGCTTCTTAGCAAAGCTAGTAGGGATTCGGAGGTTCTGTCCTCACTTCTTGGACAGTAGATTGTGATACAGTGGGGTGATGGTATCTCATCGCCCACTTTGCAGTCGAGGGGTACGCCCTTCCACGTGTGGAGTGTCGACGCCGATGTTTTCAGCCAATTTGCCGAGTTCTCGTCGGAGCATTCTACGATCAGGAATCCTGCTCGAAAATGAATGCCCGCAAATGCGATCGGATTATCCCCTCGGTACGTAATGAGCTCATCAATGATAGCCTCTTCCAACTTGGAAAGCTCTCCATGATTGAGCAGTACCTTTGGGTATTCCGCCGGTAAGACAGCCACCTTCACCTTCTTTGTCATATCTGCATATGACATTCGCGGTGCGGTGGATGTATTCGAGGTGGGCCTCATGGCAGTTCCCCGTGATGTGCTCGGATGTGAGCCCCGGTCTGCCGTGGTATTTCCCACCCCTGCCGTTGATGGTCCGCAGGCCGCACTCCTGGCCCCCGGGCACACTCTCTTAGGAGTGGCCACCGGGGGCGTTAGGGTGCTGTTATGTCTTTTGACAGCTGGTGCTGCTACTGCTTGGTCCCTCGGTTCCTTTGCCTTCTTTAGGGCTTCCTCTGGAGAGAGTCCTTGCTGGAGGTATCTCAGATACCATTTGACCCTAGAGCCGCATAGGTTGCGACGATTCGGGTCATCCAGCCCACCGGGTTCTCCTCTTGGTGGTAGGAGATTTCCTCTCCGTTTTGCCCTCTGATTCATTGCTGATTGTGGTGGTCCGACCACCACACTCTCTCGCAATGAGGTTGTGGCACGCTGTGCTTGCGGCACTCTCCTATATGGTGCCGGAGTAGCACGTTGTGGAGGATGGTCTACCACATTAGATGACCTCCCCTCAATGGGTCGGTCTTCAAGATGTCTTGCGACATGCTCCGCGGGAGTATTCCGCGGTATAGTTAACTTTTTTGGACTTTTCATATTTTGGTCCCACGTACTGCAGAGAAAGTTGTGTCCGCCCGGGCAGAGATCCGCATTACCCGGGTAAGGCTTATTAGAACAGGCGGTCGCCATTTGCCTGAGCTCACCGTAGGAGACTGGGCTAGTTGTTAGCCCGGGCCCCCAGCCAGGTTGACTCTCGGCACGGTTCGAGTCACACCTTAGTCCGGCCCGGAGTGAGATGTGGGGTTAGGGATGGGGTAGGTATATTCATACAGGGAAGTTTGGGGTTGTGTGAGGCTATGCTTTTGAGGAGGCGGCGACACAAACGCCTCGTCAGTATGATTTATCATACCCGCTGTTTGTCCGGGACTGCTTATTTACGATTACCTCGTATTATTCGCAGCTAACCTCCCCGGGGGGAGGCCTTTCGCTATCCGCAACCCGCGACCCGCCTGGTGGCCTCAGCTCAGCCCCATCCGAACCATCCCACAAGTTCATCTGACCAGGAAAGTACTATTACAATGTGTTTTTCCTTGTCGGTGTATCTGTTAATGGTGGTAACTATGAACAGAGGAAATATTTATAAATATTTGTAAATACAGATTGCATATTCGTATTAAACAGATTTTGTAACAATTCTTTGATTCACATTTATTGGCGGCTTCATTACCAACTGATAAACATAATGTGAGCTTTTGCACAAAATTAATGTCATCTGCTTTGGGAGCAGATCATATAAATAAAAAAAATCTAAAATATGCAAGTAATTTTAATTGCCTGGTTAATTGTATATATTTTGTTTTTCTTTAATATTTGAAGCGCTTTCAAATATGTATCGTGCATATAAAAATAAGCTTAAGTTATCAGAAAAAAATAATCGGAAAACGATTCAAGTCAATTCAGCCCTGAAAAAAAGGTATCACAGGTAAATGTCATTTTGACAGTTATGTTGACACTTATCGATGTGACATTTTCCATCGACACACATCTAAGAATAAACGTGTTAAAAAAATTAATCCAAAATTTTTTCAACTGGAGGTATACAACTGTGAAAATGGAAAAATTCAAAGATGTTGAGAGACTGTGGGCCAAAGCTGTGTTAGCAATGGGTGTGCAGACATTTTCGAATGATAGATGGGCGGAAGAATACGACCATTTCATCCAATGCATGATGTCTAAGAAGCAGCCATTCATTGAGATGGCCACTGTAAGTGCAGCGTACAGTAATTTGTTCCATTTAATATTTCGATATTTTTATAGGAAGCGCAATTAAGAGAACAATATGATGAATATTTTCCGCCGGCATTAAAAAATAGAAATCGGCCCCGGAATAAACAGCCCACTTTTAAACAGAGGCAACAGAATTTTCCGCAACAAAAAGAAAATGTTGGTAACTTAAGCAAAAGTCCTTTAAATGTACTATATTATTTTTTTTTTTATATAGATTATTTCGATCCAACAACGCCAACAACAAGAGCAGCAGCAACAACAGCAGCAATCACAGCCGCGGCCGCAACCAAAACAGCTGGTTCAACAACAGCAGCAACAACAACTGCCAAAATAACAACAGCGGCAGCAACAACTAGTGCCACAACAACAACAGCGGCAGCAACAACAAGTGCCGCAACAACAACAGCGGCAGCAACAACTAGTGCCACAACAACAACAGCGGCAGCAACAACTAGTGCCACAACAACAACAGCGGCAGCAACAACAACTGCCGCAACAACAACAGCGGCAGCAACAACTAGTGCCACAACAACAACAGCGGCAGCAACAACTAGTGCCACAACAACAACAGCGGCAGCAACAACTAGTGCCACAACAACAACAGCGGCAACAACAACAAGTGCCGCAACAACAACAGCGGCAGCAACAACAAGTGCCGCAACAACAACAGCGGCAGCAACAACTAGTGCCACAACAAGAACAGCGGCAGCAACAACAGCAACAGAAGCACAAGCCACCAAAACCGCCACAAATTGTATTCGGAGGACAGTCTGCACACCAACAACAACGACAGCAGCCGCAACAAGAGCTTCAACAACAGTGGCATCAACAAAAACCTCCTCCACAACAACAACAATTTTCCAAAGAGCAACAACAGCAGCAGCTAAAACAGCTACAAGAAAATGTTTTATCCTGGAAACCCCCGCAGCAGCTACAACAACAGCAACAGCAGCCACAACGCCAACAACAACAACTTCCATCTCAGCCTTTAGCCAAGAATCAGAATTCCAGATATACTCCATATCCATTGAAAACAAAAGTCCAACCAACAACTGATGTGAGCAAGCAATCATCACTAATTAAATATTTAATAATTTCAACTAATTTTTGTTATTTTTACAGGTCAACCAAATCAATAAGTCTCCCACAGAACTCCCTAATAATACTAATGCCTTATCCAAAAAGGAAAAGCCTTCTAAACAAAAACATAAAATAGGCGACACTGGCGACTTTTTTGATAAATTACCTCCGATTTCAACAAAATCACTACAAGGACCCAATTCAATATTGCCAGCATCTAATTCCAAAGTGCCCGATTTGTCAGCTAAGCCTGCAGTTGAGCAGCAGCCCGAAAATGTATCAAAGTCATCTAAACGCAAGAAGAAAAAGAAGCACGCAAAGAAAGAAATCGTTTAGTTTAGGTGAGCAATTCAAAAAAGATTTCTAGATCCATAGATGCATTGATTTTTATAATATATTTTAATATTTGATTAGGTAAAAGAAGGTGTTACTGTATAAGCTAGTCGACAAATAGACCGGCATAAATGGGTGGCGCGTTTTCAGGCAACACCAGCAATCAGGTTGCAGTTTAACAACTAAATTCAAGCAATGAACAGCTGACCATTTGACCCTAGAGCCGCATAGGTTGCGACGATTCGGGTCATCCAGCCCACCGGGTTCTCCTCTTGGCGGTAGGAGATTTTCTCTCCGTTTTGCCCTCTGATTCATTGCTGATTGTGGTGGTCCGACCACCACACTCTCTCGCAATGAGGTTGTGGCACGCTGTGCTTGCGGCACTCTCCTATATGGTGCCGGAGTAGCACGTTGTGGAGGATGGTCTACCACATTAGATGACCTCCCCTCAATGGGTCGGTCTTCAAGGTGTCTTGCGACATGCTCCGCGGGAGTATTCCGCGGTATAGTTAACTTTTTTGGACTTTTCATATTTTGGTCCCACGTACTGCAGAGAAAGTTGTGTCCGCCCGGGCAGAGATCCGCATTACCCGGGTAAGGCTTATTAGAACAGGCGGTCGCCATTTGCCTGAGCTCACCGTAGGAGACTGGGCTAGTTGTTAGCCCGGGCCCCCAGCCAGGTTGACTCTCGGCACGGTTCGAGTCACACCTTAGTCCGGCCCGGAGTGAGATGTGGGGTTAGGGATGGGGTAGGTATATTCATACAGGGAAGTTTGGGGTTGTGTGAGGCTATGCTTTTGAGGAGGCGGCGACACAAACGCCTCGTCAGTATGATTTATCATACCCGCTGTTTGTCCGGGACTGCTTATTTACGATTACCTCGTATTATTCGCAGCTAACCTCCCCGGGGGGAGGCCTTTCGCTATCCGCAACCCGCGACCCGCCTGGTGGCCTCAGCTCAGCCCCATCCGAACCATCCCACAAGTTCATCTGACCAGGAAAGTACTATTACAATGTGTTTTTCCTTGTCGGTGTATCTGTTAATGGTGGTAACTATGAACAGAGGAAATATTTATAAATATTTGTAAATACAGATTGCATATTCGTATTAAACAGATTTTGTAACAATTCTTTGATTCACATTTATTGGCGGCTTCATTACCAACTGATAAACATAATGTGAGCTTTTGCACAAAATTAATGTCATCTGCTTTGGGAGCAGATCATATAAATAAAAAAAATCTAAAATATGCAAGTAATTTTAATTGCCTGGTTAATTGTATATATTTTGTTTTTCTTTAATATTTGAAGCGCTTTCAAATATGTATCGTGCATATAAAAATAAGCTTAAGTTATCAGAAAAAAATAATCGGAAAACGATTCAAGTCAATTCAGCCCTGAAAAAAAGGTATCACAGGTAAATGTCATTTTGACAGTTATGTTGACACTTATCGATGTGACATTTTCCATCGACACACATCTAAGAATAAACGTGTTAAAAAAATTAATCCAAAATTTTTTCAACTGGAGGTATACAACTGTGAAAATGGAAAAATTCAAAGATGTTGAGAGACTGTGGGCCAAAGCTGTGTTAGCAATGGGTGTGCAGACATTTTCGAATGATAGATGGGCGGAAGAATACGACCATTTCATCCAATGCATGATGTCTAAGAAGCAGCCATTCATTGAGATGGCCACTGTAAGTGCAGCGTACAGTAATTTGTTCCATTTAATATTTCGATATTTTTATAGGAAGCGCAATTAAGAGAACAATATGATGAATATTTTCCGCCGGCATTAAAAAATAGAAATCGGCCCCGGAATAAACAGCCCACTTTTAAACAGAGGCAACAGAATTTTCCGCAACAAAAAGAAAATGTTGGTAACTTAAGCAAAAGTCCTTTAAATGTACTATATTATTTTTTTTTTTATATAGATTATTTCGATCCAACAACGCCAACAACAAGAGCAGCAGCAACAACAGCAGCAATCACAGCCGCGGCCGCAACCAAAACAGCTGGTTCAACAACAGCAGCAACAACAACTGCCAAAACAACAACAGCGGCAGCAACAACTAGTGCCACAACAACAACAGCGGCAGCAACAACAAGTGCCGCAACAACAACAGCGGCAGCAACAACTAGTGCCACAACAACAACAGCGGCAGCAACAACTAGTGCCACAACAACAACAGCGGCAGCAACAACAACTGCCGCAACAACAACAGCGGCAGCAACAACTAGTGCCACAACAACAACAGCGGCAGCAACAACTAGTGCCACAACAACAACAGCGGCAGCAACAACAACTGCCGCAACAACAACAGCGGCAGCAACAACAAGTGCCGCAACAACAACAGCGGCAGCAACAACTAGTGCCACAACAACAACAGCGGCAACAACAACAAGTGCCGCAACAACAACAGCGGCAGCAACAACAAGTGCCGCAACAACAACAGCGGCAGCAACAACTAGTGCCACAACAAGAACAGCGGCAGCAACAACAGCAACAGAAGCACAAGCCACCAAAACCGCCACAAATTGTATTCGGAGGACAGTCTGCACACCAACAACAACGACAGCAGCCGCAACAAGAGCTTCAACAACAGTGGCATCAACAAAAACCTCCTCCACAACAACAACAATTTTCCAAAGAGCAACAACAGCAGCAGCTAAAACAGCTACAAGAAAATGTTTTATCCTGGAAACCCCCGCAGCAGCTACAACAACAGCAACAGCAGCCACAACGCCAACAACAACAACTTCCATCTCAGCCTTTAGCCAAGAATCAGAATTCCAGATATACTCCATATCCATTGAAAACAAAAGTCCAACCAACAACTGATGTGAGCAAGCAATCATCACTAATTAAATATTTAATAATTTCAACTAATTTTTGTTATTTTTACAGGTCAACCAAATCAATAAGTCTCCCACAGAACTCCCTAATAATACTAATGCCTTATCCAAAAAGGAAAAGCCTTCTAAACAAAAACATAAAATAGGCGACACTGGCGACTTTTTTGATAAATTACCTCCGATTTCAACAAAATCACTACAAGGACCCAATTCAATATTGCCAGCATCTAATTCCAAAGTGCCCGATTTGTCAGCTAAGCCTGCAGTTGAGCAGCAGCCCGAAAATGTATCAAAGTCATCTAAACGCAAGAAGAAAAAGAAGCACGCAAAGAAAGAAATCGTTTAGTTTAGGTGAGCAATTCAAAAAAGATTTCTAGATCCATAGATGCATTGATTTTTATAATATATTTTAATATTTGATTAGGTAAAAGAAGGTGTTACTGTATAAGCTAGTCGACAAATAGACCGGCATAAATGGGTGGCGCGTTTTCAGGCAACACCAGCAATCAGGTTGCAGTTTAACAACTAAATTCAAGCAATGAACAGCTGCGGCAGCTGTTTGAATTTAAAAAGAAATGGCCCACTTCTCTGGCACATTATACATTGTATAACACAAAGGATCGCTTGCGGTGAACAACAAAACAAAGCACACAAAACACTTCACATAAATTTCATTAATAGGACACAACAGGAACAGCAGCAGCAACATCAGCAGCAGCAGCAGTAATTTAAACAACAAAAACAACAAAATAAAAGCGTTATAAACACACTGCTATAAAGTTTGTAGGCTGCAAACCAAAATTGAATTTGCGGTTTTTGCGTGTGGGCCAAGTTGTAGTTGTTGGCCAGACTGACACTGAACAAGTGTGGTCCAGGTACATAAAAAACACGACATGAGGCAACGCAGCAAATAACTGTGAATGAAGCTAAATTGTGGTCAATAAATGTGGCGACCACACAATACACAAATATAACACGATAATCAGTTACCATCCTATATAACTAACACCCATACATACGCATATTAATCCACAACTTACAATTCTTACAGATTTGAGATAATTACATATTGTTGATAGATATGGCTTAGCGGATGCCATACGATGATTTTTGATTGACATTTCAAGTTGACCACACTTCAATTAATACATTAACAGACCAGCGATACCTACCTAATAACCAGCAATAAACATTTTGGCAAATAGAAGCAGCAGCAGCGTAGTCATGCATATGGCTTAAACGACACTCAATGGCAGACTGTCAAATTATGGCTACTGAAATGCATTGTTCAAGCTCTCGTTTAAGCCAAACAAATCAACACAACCCAATTTGATGCAATTAAACTTGAACATCGACAGCAATATGTATATTATCTCAATAAATATGATGTAAGAATTTAGCTGCTAACAATTTATTTATATAATAAATTTCATTACACAACTTTTTGCAATTAATATTTTATGTTTATGGTCTAAGCTCGAGTTTATTGTAGCTGAAGAAGCGTTATTATATCTAGTTTTGCTTGTTGATCTAAAGATGTAAGTTTTTTTTTTTATTTGTTTTATGTTTTTAGAGCTAACACTAAAATGAATGATTTAATTAATGTCCATTTACATACATATATATATAAGAGAGAAGCAATCATTGCAATCAGTATCAAATCGTCGGACAGGCCATAAGCATTTAATTTTACCAGAGGCTATTACACACTCACGCACAGAGCAACGGGCAGAGAAGTTGACCAAGTTTTAATACCCGTAGCAGCCGATGTAGCGCATATGTAATCCCATTAAAATCCAATAAGTTAAATTATTTCCATTATTATTATGTGAGCGCACTTTGTCCCCAGTTTGTCTGTCCTGTCCGATAACTGCTTCTGTGGGCGTTTATCTGCCTGTCAGACCGGCAGCTAGTCAGTCAGTCAGTCAGTCTCTCTCTGTGTGTGTGTGTGGCTTTTGTTGGCCAGTCGACGGCACCCTTGACCAATATCTGCAACACTTTAAACTCATCCCGACCATTCTGTGGTTACGGTCATTGGCTTCTTCTGGCCATTAAATTGCATTACGGCCGACAATCATTGTCATTGTTATTGTTGCTGTTTCTCTTCTTATGCCATGTAAATTCAGTAATTTTGTTTGTGTTCTCTTGTTGTTGTTGGGGCTTTTAATTACTTTGCATTTTGATGCGTACTAATATGTAAGCGATCCAACTGTTATTACCATTATAAAGATTTTTTTATGCTTAGCAACTTAAAAAAAATTAACATATTTAATTCAATTATTCCTATCTAAAGTTTCTTATTTTCTTATACTATTTCGAATATCAGTGTTGAGTTAATCTAGCGAATCCAGCTAAAAAAACCAGTTCAGATGACATTACTAAGGGAGTTTTAAATCTCTTACCTTCTGGCTAAGAGTATGAAAATAAATTGTTTTTATTGGGCGTCATAAACTCTTCTGTGCTTGTATTTAAAAAAAAAAAATTTATATATTAAATTTTCTATTTGTTATAAATCTAGGAAAAGTTCGTAGTCAACAGCAAATGGAACTAGTGAATAACTGAACGGAAAAAACAAGCTCATAAGCAATCAAATAAAAGTAAAACTAAAGTAAAAACGTTGTGACGACAAATTTAAAAGGTCTCCGAGCGTCGTTTTTATTTTTGGCTGCCAAATGGCAGAGAACAACAGCAATTGTTAGCTTGGCACTGGAAGGTGCTTAAACTACGCATAAGCCATGTATGCCAAACAGTGCTGAAAACCAATAAATGGTTCAGTGGGTGGACAATTGGTTTGGGCAATGCGAACAGCAATTTTTTGGTTCATGAGAATGCGGCAAAAATTAGAAGCGAAGCGAACTGAACACAAAACACGCAACTGACAACGGAATTTGTGCGAAGGGCCAAAACAAAAATCAACACAAAACAAAAATGGCGCAAATATCAAAAGCAACAACAATTTCAGTTGCATTGCCAGCAAATTTTGTAAAAACAACAGCATCGAAAACATGTCTAGTAAAATACAAAAAAAATACACATTATTTATACCAGGGCCTCGTGCACTTTATTTGCGTGTAAAAACAGCTACATAAAATTGGGATAAATATGCACAGATTAAATGAAATGGCCATGGAACTTATACAATTTGTAGAAAATTATGTCATTTAAAAATATATTTCTTTGCAAAGCACAAGTTTTGCTGTTTTATTTTTCCTTTATGTATATTAGTGAAATTTTAAGTTATTTTGATTTGTGGATGTTCTCTTAAGGAAACGGAGAATAAATTTATATTTTTTTTAGTTTTTATATACGTTTTTCGTCAAAGCAACCATTTCAATTTAATTATTGTAAAACTAATGTACAAACTTAATAAACAACAAAAAGTTTCAGAACTATGAACATCCTCGAGTTAGCAGTTGACTTTTTCAGTTTTCACTGTAAGCTTAAGAGAGATGAGAATACTCTGTATAAGGGCATAAATAAATATATATCATGGAAATGGGAAGTCTAATTATTTATTTAAAAACAAACAAAATTGACAACATCCATTAATTACAATATTTATTAATACAGCTTATGTTTTGAAAAATAAACGGAAGTAAATAAAGAAAATGTTTGTATTTATTAAAATCCTTGCTTTTTTCTTTTTTGTTCAGAGTATTTTGATTAAAAAAAAAAATTCTGTAATGAAAGTACCAGGCGAACAGAAATCAGCAGCAAGTTGCTGTTTATGTGCCAAAATAAAAGTAAAGCATACTTTCAGGGCCAAAATTCAGCAAATACTAAAATACATTGCCTTCTTTTTATTGCAGGTAATTTTAAGATCCAAATTTATCATTGCATACTTTTAGGTGCCGAAAAATGATTTTGGCATGCAGTAAAAGTATGCTACGTTTATTTTAGTAATATTTAGAAACCACCAGCTGACTTCTGTGCGCCTGGTTCTTGGAGCTGGAAGTCATCCAAAATTTGGGAATTTTGCTAGATGCAAAAAATTCAGAAAATACTAAAATGCATTGCATACTTTTATTGCACGTAATTTTAACAAAGATACAACAGTTTGAAAAATTTAAAAAAAAACGGGAAAAATGTCAATATCTCCTTACTAACAAAGATATGACAGTTTTAAAAATTTTAAAAAAATGACAGTTTCAAAATTTAAAAAAAAGCGAAAAACATCAATATCTCCATTATTAACAAAAATATGACAGGTTTAAATTTTTTTTTAAAAAAAAAGCGAAATACATCAAGAGCTCTATTATTAACAAAGATATGACAATTTTAAAAATTTAATTCTAATTATTTATTTAAAAACAAACAAAATTGACAACTTCCATTAATTACAGTGTTCTTATTAAAACAGCTTATATTTTGAAAAATAAACGGAAATAAATAAAGAAAATCTTTGTATTTATTAAAATCCTTGCTTTTTTCTTTTTTTGTTCAGAGTATCAAATTAAATATTTTGATCAAAAAAATTCTGTAATAAAAATATGTTTCTTTTTATTTTATCACTTTTTTAAATATATAAATTATGTAAATATTTATTTAAAATTGCCGTTATGTATTTTCTTTTTTTTTTAAAACTATTTGATATGAAAATACCAGAATTCGGTTCAATTTCAATTACCAAATTGTAAAAGAAAATGCAAATATTAAAAAAGGCTGTGTATCCGTTTGGAGTTTGTGGAAAACAGGAGACAATCACTAGTAAAAATAAAAAATAAATTTTAAAAAATTGTTAAGCTGATGGTAAGCCGCAATGCAAATGCGGCTTTAATCAATTAAAAAATTTTGCGCTATGCCAAAAGTTTTGTATGTTTGTGCGGCGGCTGTGAAAATAACAATAAAGCAAATCAAACACAGAGCAGAACAGCAACAGCAACAACAACAACAACAACAACAACAACAACAACAATATAAAACTGTTAGGCTTACACCGGGCGTATGAGCAACATTTGTGGCCTGGCTGTCATGGCTAGGCGACTTTTGCCAAAAATGTTTTTCAAGCTTTGCTGTTGCTGTTGTTGTTGTTGTTGTTGTTGGTTTCTGCGGTCTGCTGGCTCGACTTGACTTTTGGTTTTCGCAGAGCCTTTCGAACCTCTCGTGGCTTTGTTTGTCCTTGCCTAACGTTGCTCATCATCCCATTGTAGTTGTTGTTTTTGTTGTTGTTTATTTTCGCTAGTTGTTATTGTCGTTTGCTGCGCTGAGTCTTATTTATGTGTTGTTGTTGTTGCTGTTGCTGCTGTTGCTGTGGCTGTTGCAAAAATAATAAGATAAATGTTCTCAAAGGACAGCACGACACTGTGCGCCATCGTTGCTTATGCAAAAGGACATTTGCACAAATGTTCTGTGATAATAAATATAACTCTGTGTGGCTTCAGTGCTGCTGTTCTGTTCTACCCCATATCTGCGTCCCACGCTCCCAACTTGTAGTTTTGGTTGTGTAAACTGAAAGAACAAAAATATAAGCCATAATAAATATAAATATAGTGACATATCCAGATCATGCAGATCTCTCATGTCCACGCTCACTGCGACAACGCCCTATGCAAGTCATAAGCCAATGATGAAATTCAAATAATAAAATAAGACGCAATTACTGCATATTCTAGCATAAGCAAACGTACGGTATCATAAGCCAATGATGAAATTCAAATAATAAGATAAGACGCAATTGCGAGCGATCATTTATCAAACCCAACTGCATAGTCTAGCATAAGCAAACGTACGGTAAAACAAAATGCTTTGATAAGCCAATGATGAAATTCAATAATAAGATAAGACGCAAATGCGAGCTTACATTATCGAGTAAACTAGTAGCATAAGTCAGAGTTATTTTGTACACCAAACTGAACAGACGTGTTTTGATGAATAAAGAATTTTATTTTTTAAATCAAATACCGTAATCAGATATTTAATTATATATGTATGTAAATATACCAAAAACTTAGCATTTAGTTCAGTTCCATGTCGACGGGTTGAAAATATTTTTGGTGATTGTAATTTATGTTAATTTTGTACATATTTTATTTTTGTCTCGCTAGTTGAAAACGACATTTGGCCCTGCTATCTCGCTATACGAGATATTTACAGTTAAATGCGGTTCTACAATAAGTTAAATATATATTTATAACCTTTAGTCAGACAAATTGATTGAAGAATGCCTTAAATTTCTTTGAAACTGATGTCAAACACAAATTAAAGTTCTTGCAATTTATTAGTTTTTAAGCTTTGGTCATTGTCCATTTTGTAGTTTTGCGGGCCTCTGCATAAATTTACGAAAATCACATTAAATCGTTTTTTGGGATTTGTTTTGTAATAAATTTATAACAACATTGATAAACAATTTCCTACTATAAAAATACAATTCGAATTTACATATTTAAAATGAGACCGAGCCGACCTAGAGCCACACAACCAAAATGTATTATTACATGTTTCAAAAATTGTACTTGTCAAATATATTTATTAGAAACGTGTTGTAATATTTATATTTTAATCCTATTCATTTAAATTTAAAGTCACGAATGAATTGAAAAATTTTGAATATATTTACATTATTACCTTTAGGTCTAACGAGAAAATTAGAGATATAATTTTAAATCAATTCGCACTTTCAAATAAATACTCAGTATAATAAAAATGTAATTTTCTATAACAATGGCCTGGGTTAAGTCAGGAGCAGTTGAAGTCAAAAGGCGGAGGCACAAGCATTTCCATAATTAAACGAACAGAGAATAATGACACCTTAATACTGGGGTTTTAAGCCGGAGACTGAATTCCAACAGCATTTGCATTTCTTTTCATTTCCATCATGACGTGCAATGGAATTGAAAATTAAGTCATTAAGCTGAGCAATGGCTAGAGCTGTGTATACTTAATATTTAAATGCAATACGCACAAAAGCATGAAGCACATCTGGTTATTCCGAAAGTGATCAACTTGCCGGTTATCTGTATTTTAGTAAACTAATTACCTGAAAAATATAAGAAATGAACAATTATTCTGCTGATAATTTCGAACGGAATATTTAGATAGTAAAACATCATTATTATCATTATCATTTTACAAATTTCAATGGGTCGAGGTTATAAGAAAATAAATATATTTCAAACAATTTCATAATTTAATTAAATATCATTTGCCACATTTTTATACCTATTAAAAAAGGTTAAAAGGTTTATAATGGTTTAGTGAAAATATTACATATACAGGCAGAAAAGAACATCTCCATAAAGAATATATATTTTTAAAACAGATCAACAGCCGAGACGATATAGCCATATTAGTTTGCTTTATTTGATGGCCAACTGCTTCCGTGTCTTGATTGTCAATAAATTTAAATTTCCGATAGCAATAAATGTCACAATTGGGCTTTCAGAATTTTTTAATTTATGCGTAATATGCAAATTTATGTTATTGATCACCTACGCAAATATAGTCAAGATCAGATAAAAAGCCCAATGTTATGATGTATGTGTGTATCACGTGTTTCTATCCAGCCAATAAGGGATTAGTTCATATGTGAAAAACATATGCGCTGCAAGCGTTTTTTTACTCTTTACAGTCTGTAATTGCTATAAGAATTAACATTTGGGCGCAAAATATTTTAAAGGGGAAATTTCCCAATTGGAATTAAAAAGAGGGGTTCAGGGTATTTCGAAGTCGAAAAATTCTTACTTGTTAATTTAAAAATGGGTGCTGGGTATTAAAAAACATCTGCCAAAGATAAATGATTCTTGTTCGTGAGTGCGTTAAGCAAAGTATTCATGTAAATTTGCATACAATTATTTTCTCATCAAGCCAAACGCACCGTAATAATGGTCGTTAGCAATGAAAATATGATTTGATCTTACGACAATTTATCACACGCTTTATTTGTTTGTTATATTTAGCACTTAGTTTATTGCCAATCTTAAACTAACAGCTTGATATTAAAAATAAAATGATCAGAACTGCTATTTGAAGAGCTTTGAATAGCAAATATTAATATTCAATTCATTGCATTCAATTTTTATAGCTAAAAACTTCAAGTAGTACATGTTAAATTACCTTTTTAAAAAATTCCAGAAATACTAGTTTAAGAAATAGTTCAAATTTTTATTATAAATTATAATGTTGATTACAAATTAGTTTGCTTTTGTCTCACATATTTAATATTAAAAATTGTATTAGAGTTGCCCAATAAAGTTATTCGTTTGAAAATTCATTTTTTTTTTAGTTTCAAACGAAACTCACATTTTGTGAAATATTTTTTTTTTGGCGCGGTAATTGAAAATGCGGTGCGCCAATTGATAAACTACCAATGCACAGAAAGAACGAACGAAGGATTCGTGATAAGTTTCTCTGACAGCCAATCATTTGGGAGCTGCCTCTGCACCATCCATCGCTTCAGCCAACATCTTCTGCAGTTTGGCCACTGTGGCTGGCTACGTGTTTCGCATTGCAATTTTCAGCTGAGCTTATGTGCAAACGAGCAATTTGGTTGGCAACAGAATCGAGCCGCATGAATTTTCTTTTATGAAACTGCAGCTGCTGCTTGTGCCTTGTATCCATGCAATCAATACATTTTGAGCTTCAATTGAATCAAATGCAATTAATGCATGTCTCTCACTCTCACTCCAGGCCACTCCATCCGTTTAACCCAACTAACTCAACTCCAAATTGACCAAGAGCTGGTTATTAATTTTCCAATTAAAGCAATGGCAGCTAGCCTAATTGCTGTCCTGCAATGCAATTTTGGGGCACGGCTTTTGAATTGCAATGGTTTCAAAGCTGCTTACGTAACAACTATGTTGATTGGCTAGTTTGGTTTGTGTTTCACGTTTTGTGCCACACTAGCTCCAACTGAGATACCCACAATTGCGGTTGTTTCTTCGACCTGATCGGCAAATTAGACTGACCAGTAGGGGTATGCATTCAAAGTCCAAACAATGTCTCACTATGTGTTTAAATAAGAAAAGATTTGGAAATTTAGCAGAAAATGTAAAGATCAAATTAGATTTAATGAATATATTTATATAATATTATTTTTTATAGATGTTTTTATCCTACGCTCGCCAGATTTTGCTTTTATAAAAATGTGTTAATTATTGAACAATTAAATCTTAACTCCAACGTGCCAATAAAATATTTATCTATCAGTTTCCTACAAAACTTAATAACAATGCACTTTTTCTCAATTTTAGCTGCCTCAGACATGATTTTACAACTGCTTATTTTTGATATTTGGAATGCGTGATAGAAATATTTATATTCAATACACTGACAATTTAATATCAAGCTGAAATGTATAATTTAAGTTGTTAATAATCTCACTTTTCCCTGCAGCACGTTATCAGACCTGGCATGACACTTTGGGATTACGAATACTCTGTAATTACAATATGCATTTGTGGCACACTTAAGGTTAATAACTTTCTTGATAGTTTATTACCACATTAACTGTGTAATAATTATATATTCAAATAATAATTTAAATTTATATCTGCACTGACTGAAACGCCTGTAATCGTTTAAATTTAAATTTCAAAAATTGGAACTGCACTCGGTGTGGCACACTAATGGGTATTTTAGCGATTGGAATGCATATGCAACGGCATTTGCCATTGTTTTATGGTAACAGTGCTTTGCACATTATGCACACGCCACATGGGGAGACAGCCGGATAGCCAGGAGCAGATGCAAAGGATGTGCGAAACTGTACTTAGGTATTTGCTCATAACATTATGGCAGACGTTTCGGTTCATTTGGTTAATGCATGCAGCCTGAGCCTATTATTCACGACTGCATTGTGAGCCTTTGAGTATGCTGTATGTGTGAGTGGTGTGTCTGTCTGTATGAGTGTGTGTGTGTGTGTGTGGTGTGGTGAGTGTGGTGTGTGGGGCAGTGCGTTGTGGTGTCGGGGCGAGAGGTGCTGGCTGATGTCAGTGTCCGGTTTTTGTCTCTGCAAGAGGTTGAGCCTCAGTAGCCAATTATATTATCTTAAGCAGATCAGCATTAATTAGGCGAATAAATTTTTGATATGGCTCATGGCATGGCTACATAATTAAGCAAACGTTGTTAAGTTTAATTGCTTTCATAATGATAATTAGATTTTCAATTATTAACATTTTGTTAAGATTTAATTAACAATTGTGGCTAATTAGATTTCATTGGATTTTTTTTTAAAAGCAGCATATGCATCATAAATGAAAATAAGCAGATTTTTTACTACTTACTTTTATACACACACACTCACACCTCGCACACACAGTCCAGGCGTGCTTAAACAAACAACACACTCAGCTTGCATGGTATGCATTTTTTTCTGTATACACTGCTAAAACATTCTGACAGAGCTTGAACAGTTGCATCGTTATTTGTTTAACTTAAAGAATATTAAAACTTGTAATAAAAATTATAGTTAAACTAAAAATGAAAATTTCTATGCCTTTAGTTATTATACTTGAAGTCGAGTGCGGCCACAGGATATCTCTGGTTTGATCAGTGTGGCCGTTAATTCTCTGGCTTGGTTTTTTTTTATATTTATTTGCCATTGTGAGCTTTAGCATGCTGCTGGAATAAAATACCTACAACAAATAAAGGCGGACATGGCTGACTTCTTGTGAATAATTACGCATTAAAAAAATTACAATAATTTTTAATTAACCAAACGGGCGCAACGAGAAAGCAATGAAAACAGAAACAGAATATTTTTCTACCTTGGAACAAGTGTGTGCACATACACACGGCTGTGTGTGTGTGTGTGTGTGATTGCCACGCGACCTGTTTATAATGGTACATTATGCAAATGAAGGAATATTTTATTATACTGAAAATAAGCATTAAAAATATATGTATATAT